>BSBK01011349.1:0-197500 GCA_027943335.1 Chamaecyparis obtusa
ATAAGTGTATATATTATATATATATATATATATATATATATATTAATATATATAATATATATATATATATATATATATACATATATATATATATATATATTATATATATATATAGATATCTATATATACATACATATATATATACATACATATATATATATATATATATATATACATACATATATATATATACATATATATACATATATATATATACATATATATATAATATATATACATATATATATATATATATACATATATATATATATATATATATATATATATATATATATATATATGTATATATATATATATATATTATATGTATGTATATATATATATATATTCAAAGAAAATTCAAAAATGTTGCATAATCGATACGATTTTCTTTTCAATTTTTACATGTAACATCAATATTTGATCAAATAAATTGTATTTCAATATTTAATTACAAACAATATTGAAAATTTATAATTCTGTTATTAATTTGTTAACTACCCCGCTTATAGCAAAACTTTAGTGTGTCATATTTCACATAAGATGACATCGATATAATACAAAAAATTTACTCACAACAGTTAGAATATTTAAAGCTCCTATGAACCAAATCTAATAAAGATTACTTTAATTAATACTCTTTGAAATCTTATATAGAATCATTAACACATTGATGAACTACAACTAATTGAATATTTGAATGAACTGAAGAAACAATGATTAGAGATCACCAAGTACTAAAATGATATGTAAGATGATTAAATCAGTCAATATATTTTCATTAATGTCAACTAGTCTTGACAGTACTTATCATGTTAGTTACAAGCATCTGAACATTTGTTGAAGGATGAAAAGATGAAGAAGTAAGATATCTACATGAGAAAAAGATGGATATGATAGATAAGGATAAGGTAAACATTGGGTAACTTACTGATGAGTCTATGACTTTATATTATTGACATGAGCATGTTACATTAATCTATTATGAAGAAGAGATCTGAAATGGAACAAGTCAATGTGGTTAGTAATTGAAGATTTCTGTATACACCAAGCCAGTGCAGTGTATACCGACTGACAAAATTAACTAAGCTAGTTTAACTAGTTATCACCAACACATTTCTATATTATCCAAGTATGGATGAAAACATCAAATGCTAAGAACAACTGACTGAATTTGATGAGCTGGAAATTGTTATGATTTTAAAATTAAGGATGAAGTTTGTTATGAGATCCACAACTAACAAAATTCAGAGAAGATCTAAAGGATGAGTTTGAAACATGTTAATGACACATTTGTTGAGGAAGGTTTAAGAGGCAAAATGGAGGAAGGATATTAAGCAGAAAAATCTAATCCCTGATATGAAAATGGTTTACATGTCTATATAAGAGATCTGAGTTTCATTATTGAAACATGTCGAAAGAAGAAGACTCAGAGATTTGACATGAAGACTATTCATGCATGCCTGATCAGACTATTGGAAACTGTAATTCAAGCATTTTTTGTATTGTCATTGATTTTAAACATTAACTGGTAAGACTGTTGCTATTTAAGAAAGTACTATATCTATTTGAGTGTTACTAAGGGGAAAGGCAAGGTTGGTAACATAGCACCTAAGGAAAGGTGAGTTATCTTCATACTTCAATGAGTACTTGATAATGTGGCACAATGATAAGATAATGTATTGTTTATCTAAGTAAGAATGAAGACTAAACTGGTAGGCTTAACCAAGAAAAAGTGAGGAAATCTAGTTTAAGCCAAGTGATGTTAGTGTCGACCGAGCTAGTATATGCCGAGTAAATTCAGTGTTGACCAAACATCCGTATTAGCTGAGGAAATAGTTTTTGTGGTGATCGAGCTTTCTAGTGAAGACCAAGGAGTTGAACATAGTATTGACCGAGCATCATTATTTTACATTTGAGGGAGAATTTAGATTAGCCGACATCATTAAATTCTTGGATTATGTAAAACATGTTGACTTTATTTATTGATTGTATGAAAGCATTTAATGCACTGTAAAACATTTTATTGTAAATCTATTAAGAGATTTGAGATATTTCTAGAAGAATAGCCAAAGAACATAAATTAAGAAGGATTCGATGAATCTGACCTAACCCTAAGATCTACGAAGGAGATTAAGTGGCAAAAGATATATTGACCTAATTGAGGAAGTATTAAGGAAACCTAAGCTAGAGGTTGAGAAGAGAGGATGCTGGAAGTGTTGTTGATGTTATTGACTGTCTAACCAGAGAAGGCTTGAAGGAGAAGTGTTGTGATTGCTTGAAGAGAGTTCTGAGTAGATTAGTGAGGGTGATGGTAAAGGTTCATAGCCAGTAAGCTAGCATATCCGTACAGAATTGGATCTGATATTTGCAAAGAAAGTTGTATGTTTTTCATATCAATAATACTACTACTTTCTAACCATTGTATCAGTCAAAATCCTTTTAACTAAGGTTGACCTAATAGTCATAGGTATAAATCCTTTGAACAAGGTTGCATTCTAATGGAGTGTATGTAAGTCCTATAACAAGGTGCACTTTTAACAAAGTGGTTTGAATCCTTTAACCGGGTCACACTTGATCGTGTGTTTGGAACCTTTGATAAGGTTGGCTTGTCACCGAGCTCACTTTAGAAAAGTGAACATAATAGTAACATGTTATAAGTGGGTTTTCCCTAATTGGGTTTCCACTATAAATCCTGGTGTTGATACTTATGTGAATTTTTTGGTTTGACATTTTTGTGTTTTGCAAGTTGGATACTATTGGATAAGTGGACTGCACTATTATATGTTTTTGTTATGCAATTAGTAATGACCGAGTAGCTGTGGGTTATTAGATCTAATTTTTGGAAGAGTTTAAAGTTTGTTTTTATACATCTAGACCTCAAAACAACTGATTCACCACCCCTCTCTATTGTTCTAAATCATATTAACAATTGGTATCAGAGCTCTTGGTGCTTACAGAGAACAAGTTTGAAGATACTTGAAGCAAATGATCAGGATGTATAAGGAGGTACCAAAGCTGAATAAGGAGAACTTCCCTGCATGGAAAAGCTTGATGAAGCTGCATCTAGTTGGTATTTGTGATTCTACAAAGTATTATGTTGAGCATGACTATGTCACACCTATTGCACCTCTGATTGCCGAGGAAATGAAAGATAAACAAGAGCACAACCAAGAAATGTTGGAGATTGCATCTCCCTAAGTTATCTAGAATTTGAATTCATCAAGGAGTGCAGTAATGCAAAGCAAATGTGGGACACCCTTGCAAACATCTATGGTAGTGACATAAATGTATTGAGAGGAAAAACTGAGAGCTTAAGAGGTAAATTTGATGAAATGAGAATGCAAGAAGCTATGAATATTGCATAATATTGTGGTAGAATAAAAGAAGTTGTTAATGCTATTAGAGGAGAAAATGGAACTATTGATGATGAAAACTATAATTGGAAAAGTACTGAGAAATCTGGGTCCTATCTATGCCATAAAAATTTCTCCAATTTAGGAATCTAGATGTAACCCTAACAATGCTCTTACTTTGGAAAGTTTTGTTGGTAAGCTTACTGCTTTTCAACTTTCCAACTACCATAACTTAACTATTGGTAATGTTGAATATGCTTTTAAGTCACAAATGGTTCAGAGTAAGTCAAAGAAGGAAAAAGAAAGATGCATTAGTGAAAGTGAAAGTGAAAGTGATAGTGACACTTCTGGATGAAGAACTTGAGGATCTAGAAGCTCTTATGGCTAGAAGACTAAAAAGGGGAAAGGAAAGTACAAAGGTAAACTCCCTATTATATGTTATTCAAGAAAAAAGTTGGTCATATATTTGCTAGATGTTCTGACAGGGATAATAAGGATGAATAAAGAGACAACAAGCATAAAGATAAAAGAGAAGATAGAGGTTACCGAAGATACAAGGACTACAAAGGAAGAGGTAAGAAATCTTGCTATATTGTGGAGGAAGAGACTGACACTGAAAGTGATGATTTTGAAATTGAAATTGTTTATGTTGCAATGAAAGATGAATCTGATGAGGATGAGAAAACTACATTGATATCTTATGTGAACAAAAATGATAAATGGATTATTGATAGTGGTTGTTCACATCACATGACTGGTGTTAAGAGTAAATTTGATACCTTAGATCACTATAAAGGTAGGAGTGTGAAATTTGGTAATGATGCACCATGTCATGTTAGAGGAAAAGGATTGATTAAGCTGACTGATAAGATCACTTGTGAAAATTCTTATTTTGTTGAGGGTCTTAAGTGTAATCTATTGAGTGTTGCACAACTTAATAGCACTAGCTACCAAGTGGAATTTCATCATAGAAAGGCCAAAATATTGAATGCCACTGGTGAACTGATTGGAAGTGGAGAACAGACAAGAGGTAATTTGTTCTATCTAGACCTATCTGAAGAAACATGTATGATTGCACAACTTGATGATATTTGGTTATGGCATAACCAGCTATGTCATGTTAAATTTGATAATCTAGTAAAAATTAGTAAGAAAAAGAAAGTGAGAGGTCTGCCTAGATTGAAGAAACCTAAGAATGTAATGTGCAAAGAATGTTAGTTAGGTAAGATGATAAAGTCTAGTTTCAAAAGAAAAACTTTTACTTTTGAGAATACCTTAGATTTGGTTCATATTGACTTTTTTGGACCAATGGCTGTACAAAGTTATTATGGTCCTAGATATTTTATCCTGTTTGTTGATGATTATACCAAAATGGTGCATGTAATGTTCTTAAAGGAAAATAAGATGCTTTTCAAAATTTTAAGTGGTATTTAGCTAAGGTTAAAAAGGAGATAGGTAGGAACCTGAAGTGTCTAAGATTTGACCGAGGTGGAGAATTTATATCCAATGAATTTAATCTATTTTGCAATGATAGAGGGATCAAAAGATAGATGTCTGCACCTAGAACTCCTCCATGAAATGGTATAGCAGAGAGAAGGAATAGATCTATCTTGGATTGTGCAAGGACATTAATGATTGAAAGTAATGTTGCACAAAAGTACTGGAAAGAAGCTATAAGTATAGCTATTTATACTCTTAACCATGTATAGATTAAAAAAGGTACAAATCTGACACCTTATGAGTTATGGCATGGGTATGCACCTAATGTAAAGTACTGTGATGCCCAAAAGTTGGGACAAAACACAACCAAATCTACACATCATGGATCCCATATGCAGAATCATCAAAAGAACAGTCCATCGAGTCAAACATAATATAACAGTAGTCGACAAAGTCCAAGTGTCTCTGAAAGAAACATAATCAAAAAGATAGCTAATATGAATAACACAGGATCACTATGTGGGCCGAAAGTGGACCTCACAGTACTTTAGAATTTTTGGAAGTAAATGCTACATAGTAAAGGACAATAGGAATGGAAAATTTGATGCTAAAAGCAATGAGGGTATATTCCTATGCTATTCCACAAAAAGTAAAGCTTATAAGTGTTTGAACTATAACACTAACAAAATTGTGGAAAGTGTGAATGTCAAAGTTGATGAGTATGCAGAGAAAAATGAAGATTATAGTAAAAGAGAACAAGAAGATTACAGATCTTTTGTGTATATAGAGGAAGGAGAGGCAAGTGATAGACTTGCACTTGATGTTGAGTCTTAGGTAAGAAATGTTGAGCATCAGGAAAACAATGCCAAGAGAGAAGAAGAACATGTTGAGTGACAAGAAGAAGATGTCGAGTATCAAGGAGAGGTTGCTGAGCATTCAGAAGCTGAATCTGAAAATCTTATTGGTGAACCAGAAGAGAAAAATGAAAGGAGAGCATAACCTATTCTAGTAGAATATGTAAGGAGACATCACAAGCTTGAATAGATTATTAGAGACAAAGATACTGGAGTTCTGACTATAAGCAAGACAAGAGATCCAACATGTTTACTATGTGAATTCGAGCCTAAGACAACAAATGATGCATTAGAAAATGAAGACTAGATAGAAGCTTATGAATATATGAGAAGTCAATTAGGGGTCCTTCCCCTAATTGAGGCTACCTAGTCAAGCTAGGAGCACTGCATCAAATGTGCTGCAAAGAGTATCTAACAAGTTGATGTAGAGATAGGTCACACTTTAGGAGTAGCCTAGACTTTTGAAAAGCATAGCAAAGCCAAGAATTAGTCATAAGAAAATATTATTGAGGGAGAAATACTGTTACTGAACTAAAAAGAACATATCTACATCTACAGGATGTATGTTTTAGTTGCACTACTTTGGCATTTTTGTCAAAGAGGGAGATGATCATAGATGAATACACTGAATAAAATTTTCATGGAAGATCAAGTAACAGGGAGAGATTTAGTGGACATTCATTCAAGCATGGCTAATTGATTCTGTATCATAATGAAGCTAAGGATATTATAAATATTTCTGATGGATAGATAAGTTTTGGATTGGTTGGTCATTCATGTGATATTCATATGGTGTTTCCATCAATGCCAAAGAGGGAGATTATTGGAAACCGTAATTGAAGCAATTGTTGTATTGTCATTGATGTCAAACCTTAACTAGTAAGACGATTTCTATTTAAGAAAGTACTATATCTATTTGAGTGTTGCTAAGGGGAAAGGTAAGGTTGATAACAATAGAACCTAAGGAAAGGTTGAGTTATCTTGATACTTCAATGAGTACTTGATTATGTGGCACAATGATAAGATAATGTATTGTTTATATAAGTAAGAATGAAGACTAAACTGGTAGACTTAACCGAGAAAAAGTGAGTAAAAGTGAGGAAATCTAGTTTAAGCTAAGTGATGTTAGTGTCGACCGAGCTAGTATATGCCGAGTAAATTTAGTGTTGATTGAACATTAGTATTAGCCAAGGAAATAGTTTTTGTGGTGACCGAGCTTTCTAGTGAAGACCGAGGAGTTGAACATAGTATTAACCGAGCATCAATATTTTGCATTTGAGGGAGAATTCAGATTTCCAACTAACATCGTTGAATTATTAGATTATGTAAAATGTGTTGACTTTATTTATTGTTTGTATGAAAGCATTTAATGCACTGTAAAACATTTTATTGTAAATCTATTAAGAGATTTGAGATATTTCTAGAAGGATAGCTCAAGAACATAAAGTAGGAAGGATTCCATGAAGCTAACCTAACCCTGAGATCTACAAAGGAGATTAAGCGAAAAAAAGATATATTGACCTAATTGAGGAAGTATTAAGGAAACCTAAGCTAGAGGTTGAGAAGAGAGGATGTTGGAAGTGTTGTTGATCTTATTGACTATCTAAGCAGAGAAGACTAAAGGGGAAGTGTTGTGATTGCTTGAAGAGAGTTCTGAGAAGATCAATGATGGTGATGGTAAAGGTTCATAGTCAGTAAGCTAGCATATGTGTATATAATTGGATTTGATATTTGCAAAGTGAGTTGTATGCTTTTCAAATCAATACTACTGATACTTTCTAACCATTGTATTAGTCAAATTCCTTTTAACAGAGGTTGACCTAACAGTCATAGGTATAAATCCTTTGAACAAGGTTGCATTCTAATGGAGTGTATGTAAGTCCTATAACAAGGCACACTTTTAACAAAGTGGTTTAAATCCTTTAATCGGGTCACACCTAATAGTGTGTTTGTAACCTTTGACAGGGTTGGCTTTTCACCGAGCTCACTTTAGAAGAGTGAACATAATAGTAACATGTTATAAAGTGGTTTTTCCCTAATTGGGTTTCCACTATAACCCCTAGTGTTGATACTTGTGTGAATGTTTTGGTTTGAAAATTTCTATGTTTTTCAAGTTAGATACTATTGGATAAGTGGACTGCACTGTTATATGTTTTTGTTATGCAATCAGTAATGACTGAGTACCTATTGGTTATTAGATCTGATTTGTTGAAGAGTTTAAATTTTTCTTTATACATCTAGACTAATTCAACCCCCCTCTCTATTGTTCTAAATCATATTAACACAGACTGGTTATTGAAAGAACCGAACTACAGAGTTAATCAAGCATTAGAGAACCATTTACCGAGTGAAAGTAGGTTGAATAATATTGAGGAAGTGAATTTGATTATTGATCAAAGGATTTGTATGGGATTATCATAGATCTAAAAATCTACAATTGAGTTGTATTTGAATCAAATCATTATTGTACCAGTTTAACCATTGATTCAAAAAATATCTTAACCAAGTAGGCTTAACAGTCTTATATTGTGCCCTATGTCATTCAAAGAATTTACATTGTTATCTTGTTGACTCCATAGTGAATGTTGGTCAAAAGTTAACTTTTATTGATAAATCCTCTAACCAGGTCACACTTAACAGTGTGTTTGTAACCCTTACTAGGGTTATCTCTTCACTGAGCTCACTTCAGAATAGTGAATTATTCTGGGTTATCGGTCCTAGGTGTTTTTTCCCTTAACATGGTTACCATGTTAAATCATTATGTTATGTGTTATTTGTGATGATTATATTTCTATCATAGTTTACATACTACAAAATTGATTTGGTCGGTAATCATAATAAGCTATTTATTGGCAATCAGAAAAGTGAACAAATAGATTGATATTTTATGTTATCAAGCTGGATATTTTGTTGGAATTGTTTTATAAGGTACATATTTGTACTTGGGACTATAGGATAACTCATCTAACTGATTCACCCCCCTCCCCCACTCAATTATTCTAACAATTAGTATCAGAGCATATTGGTTGCTTGGAAGAAATTTTTAAGGACTTGAGTAGAAAGATTACAAGATGTATAAGAGGGAAGTGTCGAAGCTGAACAAGGACAACTTTACTACATGGAAAAGTTAGATGAGACTTCACATATTTGGAAATGGAGAATTTGTTATAAATTTACTTGACAATGGCTACATCCAACTGATGGTTGATCTCTTGACTCTTGATCAATTGAGAGATCGACATGAACACAATATTACTATGATAGAGATTGTTGCTGCTCTTTCTGATGCTAAATTTGAGGATGTCAAGGATTGCACTACTGTTAAGGAAATGTGGGATAAAATTGCTCTAGTTTATGGTGGTGATGCAAATGTGATGAAAGCCAAAGCTAAAATCTTGAGAGGCAAATTTTATGACATGAAAATGAAGGAAGGAGAAAATATCACACAATACACAAACTGAATCAAAGAGGTAGTCAATGCTATTAGAGGAGCTGGTGGTATCATTTTTGAAGATATAGTGGTAAGTAAGATACTGAGAACTTTGTTGCCTATCTACATAATCAGGATATCTATTATTCATGAAATGAGGTCTACACCTGGTAGTAATCTTACTCCTAATAATTTTATTGGAAAGTTAATGACTTTTGAGATGAATAATTTTGATAATAGTCTTGTACCAAGTGTTGAGTCTACTTTTATGTCTTCTCTGAAGATTGATAAATCTAGGAGTAAGCATAATATAAGGAATGAAAGTGATAGTAATACTGATGATGAGCTTGATGAACTTGAAGCTCTTATGGCCCAGAGACTATAGAAAGGTAAAGGTAGATATAATGGAAAGTTACCTTTAGCTTGTTTTAATTATAAAGAAGTTGGCCATATTGCTGCTAGGTGTCCCAATAGGAAAGAGGAAGATAAAGACATAGACCAATCTAGTAATGGAATCTATAGAAAAAGGAACAATAGAGGTTACCAACACAACAAAAGAGACAACTGAGATCACAAAGATAAGGGAAAAAGGCATGCCATCTTGTTGAAGAAGATGACATTGAAACTGACACTGATGATGAGATAGAGGTAGTGTTTGTTGTAATGAAAGATGATTCTGAAGAGGAGGAAATATATGTAGAAATAGCACTCATTTCTAAAGTTAGTAAAAATAAAACTTGGATCATTGATAGTGGTTGTACACATCACATGACTCATGATGAAGATAAGTTTGATCATCTTGAGCACTATAATGGAGGATCAGTGAAAATGGGAAATGACATACCTTGCATGGTTAAAGGAAAAGGAACTATTCTATTGAATGATAAAATTAGATGTGATAATGCATACTAGGTAAAAGGACTGAATTGCAATTTTTTGAGTGTGGCACAACTTAATAACTTAGGTCACTGAGTGGCATATGAGAGAAAGAAGGTAAAAATCTATGATGAAAATGGAAAGCTTGTCGAAACATAAGGACAATCAAAAGGTAACTTATTTTATCTTGACAATGCTAAGAATTATTGTTTACTAGTGAAAAATGAAGATGCATGGTTATGACATAAGAGGTTATGTCATGTAAATTTTAATATTACGATTAAGATCAGTAAAAAGAGAAAAGTTAGAGGATTACCTAGTCTAACCAAACTTGATCATGTTATGTGCCATTAATGTTAAAAAGGAAAGATGACAAAATGCAGTTTTAAAAGTAAGGACTACTCATCTAAAGGAATTTTGGAGTTGGTTCACACTGACTAATGTGGTCCCATGAGACCTCAAAGCTACTATGGAGATAGATACTTTATTCTGTTTGTTGATGACTATACTAGATTGATGAAAGTTATGTTCTTGAAAGAAAAATCTGAGGCTTTCAAACTATTAGAATGGTATAAGTCTAAAGTAGAGAAAGAAACTAGAAAAGAATTGAAATGCTTAAGGTCTGATACAGGTGAGTTTGTTTCTGATGAATTCACTAACTTCTATAATGAGCATGGTATAAAAAGCCAAGTTTTTGCACTTAGAACACCACAACAAAATGGAATTGTTGAAAGGAGAAATAGATCTATTGTTGATTGTGCTAGAACATTGATGATTGAGAAAAATGTTGCAAAAATGTACTAGAGAGAGGCAGTTAGCATTGTAGTATATGTCCTAAACTGAGTTCAAGTAAAGAAAGACATAGACAAGATACCCTATGATTTATGGTTTGGATACACACCGAGTGTAAGTTATTTCAGAATTTTTTATAGCGAGTGTTATATTCTGAAAGATGATAGGAATGGAAAATTTGACTCTAAAGGTGATGAAAGAATATTTTTAGGATATTCTAATAAGAGTAAACCTTATAAATGTCTAAACAAAGTTACTAATAAGATGATAGAAATTGCTAATGTAAAAGTTGATGAGTTTTCTAATAAGAATGATGTAGAAAGAATGAAGGAACTAGAACACTATGGTAGGTTCACTTATTTTGAAGATCTAGAGTATCTACCAGAGCCACATGATGAGTCTACCAAGCATCAGGAAATTGCTACCGAGAATCAGCAAATAGAAACTGAGAATCAAGAAGAAGGTAGCGAGAAAGAAATTGTACCTAAACAAAATGATGAGCAGAGGAGAGATCAAGTTCTAGAAAGATTTGTTAGAAGATACCATCCTGATAACCAAATCATTAAAGATAAGTAAGTTGGCATGCTGACCTAAAGTAAGTTAAGACAAGACACATGCTTACTTTGTGAGTTTGAACCCAAGAATGTTAGGGATGCTCTTGAAAATGAGGAATGGATAAATTCTATGAATGAGGAGATTCAACAAATTGAAAATAATAAGACATGGACTTTAGTGCCTAGGCTGAAAGATAAAAATGTTATCGGTACTAAGTGGATTTTTAGAAATAAGGTGAATGAGAATGGAGAAGTTACAAGGAAGAAGGAAATACTTGTCTGCAAGGGATATGCACAAGAAGAAGGTATTGATTATGGTGAAACTTTTGCACCTATTGCTAGACTGGAAGGAGTCTACATATTACTTGACTATGTTGCACATAAGGGATTTAAGTTATATATCAAATGGATGTGAAATTAGCTTTTCTAAATGGAATACTTGAGGAGGAGGTCTAGATAGAATAACTTGAAGGGTTTTTTTATCTGAATCAGAAAGACATGGTATGTAGACTACACAAAGATTTATATGGACTGAAGCAAGCACCGAGGGCATGGTATGAAAGATTACATACTTATCTTATAAGTATTAGCTTTGTAAGAACTAGTGAAAACAATAATATGTACATGAAAGGACATTCTGATGATAACATTTTGATTGCTGAAATATTTGTTGATGAGATAATATTTGGTGGACAAGATCAGATTTGCAAATCTTTTACCAATGAAATGAGAAAGGAATTTGAGATGTCTATGTTTGGAGAGATTAAATTATTTCTAGGTTTGAAAATTATGTTAGGAATGAATACTAGATCTTGGCAGTCATTCTGTAGCAGTTGGTGTTGCATTCATGACTATGATTGTCATTGATGTCAACACAGTGATCTTCTAGAGACTAGCAGAGAAGTAGACAATATTTTGATTAGCGCACGTGGGATATTACAGTTGGAGCTATGTGATGTTTAGGTTATACTCTTTGATATGTTATATGTCTATGGTTAAGAGCACAGATAGTAATTCATTGATTCATGAAAGTTATGAGTATTTTGGTAAAAGCAGTATTCAGGCAGTGTTCCTGAGTAGCGGTTTGTGGAAATCAGATGATATCTCCTAATCAGGATGGAATCTAGTTTTGCACAGTTAAAGAGAAGTTTGAGACACATTGATGGTGATGTGGTTCACAATGAAAACTTTGAGGTCACACGAGTGAAGAGATATTGCATTTGGAAGCTGATAGTTTTGTGTAATTTTGATGTAGCATATGGAAACTTTTATTTTGTAATTGTGTGCCAACTCATTTGTAATTATTTGAGTGTGGTATAAAGGAAGGAATTTTTTTCCTTATTTTATGTAGTGGAAATGTGAAATAAGTGTGAGCATGGTTTGGTTGCATGTGAATGTAAGCATGAAGTGAAGAAAAGAGCCTAAGAGATTGTGAAAGAGAAATTGTGAAGGAAGACATGTGAAGTACAGAGATCTGGAATTGAGATCTGGTGTAGCAGTGAGTGTAGTTTGGCACAGTAAGGAGGTAACATATTTCATATTATTTTGCTAAATAATATTAAGGTTATTTGGATAGTGTGTTCAGTGATCTTACCCTAAAGTTGTTTGGGTAGTGGGTCCTTCTGTCTTCCATAACTCTTAATTGTTGGCATTAAGCATGATTGTCATTAGTGAAAACACTTATTCTATATAGTACATACCAAGAAAAATAGTACATACTCAGTAGAATAGTACATATCGAGTAGAATAGTACATACTGAGTAGAACAAAGCATACCAAGTAGAATAGTACATACTGAGTAGAATAGTACATACCGAGTAGAATAGTGTTTACTGAGTGCTGCATGGTTAAACAAGAAATTTAGTTTCTACCAAGTAACACTTTATCTATTGAGTCTCTAGTGTTTACTGAGTTTGAAACTATGACCGAGTGATTAGTATGGACCGAGTTTCCACTTTTGCCGAGTGCATGATGATGCCGAGTAACGCAGTGGACGCGGAGTATCAGAAAATCACTGAGCTAGTTTGCAGTAACCATGTAACTATATTTGGGCCGACTCAGTAATATTTGTGTTTACTTGTTTAAGAGCTAACTTTGTAATTGTTTTGGAATTGACTTAGATTGATATATAAACAATTTTTTTATGATAAGATATAGAGAAGTATGAAAAAGAGAGAAAGGCAGAGATAAGCAAATTACAAAGGGCTACAGCAGTATAAGAAGCAGAAAAGATCTATCTATCACAAAAGGTGATCAGTACATCAGAGAATCTCAATCAACAAGTACAGTTGCATGTAGGAGATCTACTATTTCATCCTAACAGGTGAATCAACTTGAAATCCTCTAACCGGGTAGACTTAATAGTCTTTGTAAAAATCTGTTAATCAAGTGCATACTTTATTGTATGTTTGTAAAAACTCTAACAAGGTGGACCTAGTAGTCCTTATTGATCCTAATAGGGTAGATCATCAGAAGTGATCATTATGCACCTTAACCGGCAAACTTTATATTGCAGTATTGAAGTTTTGTGGGTATCATCCCCACCCCAGTTTTACTTTCTACTTGGAAGGTTTCTGGGTTACCAAATCTCTGTGTTCTAAGTGTTATGATTGTTTTATTCTTTTTGTTACTCATGCATGTAGTCAGATTATCAATCTAATATTATTAAGATCTGAATCTGTCAAAAGTTTTGAAGTTACTGATTCACCCCTCCCCTCTCAGTAACCTAGATAGTCTTGAATATTTCCAACGATCGGTATCAGAGCTCAGTGGATCTCAGAATAAAGTTTGACATCTTGAGAAAAGATTTAGGACAATGGAGATATTTAGACTGGACAAAGTAATTGAGAATGAAAAGCTAGATCTGGAAATGGCCATAACTCAACTCAAAGAAGCAAGAGAGCATCTTTCCCTTTCCCTAAAAAGAAGGAAGGAACTTGCAAATCAGATCAATGACCACCAGTATGCTAAAGAAAAGATTGAAGACTTTTTCCCCTCAAGTAGCTTAGATGAAGCAAAGAATGCAATCAAAGAACTTTTAGAAAAGAATGGATCTCTGCAAGAAGAAGTGAGAAAATTGAAAAGAGAATAGGAAATTCAGTCAACAAGATTTTGTGAAGTCTTGGAACAAAGAAACAAGATGAAAGATGAAATAGATGAAAAGAACAATGAAATCTAGAATAAAACTCTTCAGCTAGAAAATCTTATTGATCAAATCTCCAATGCAAATGAAGAAATCTTGACTCTAAGATAAGAAAATGAAAACATGAGAGAAGAGCTGAGATCTAAAAAGGAAATCAATTTAAGAGTAATGAGTGAGCTAGATGCTAAAAGGAAAATCAATGAGAGAATGTTGAAATCTCAAGAAGATATGAATCAGGTGTATGAATGAAACCTTCATAGGAAAAAAGGAAAAGTAAGACTTGGATACAAAGAGGAAGGTGAATCCTCCAAACAAGGTACTCAAAATAATTAGAAACCTACCTGTAATCACTGTGGAAAAATTGGTCATACTTCAAACAAATGTTGGAGCAATGGAAAAGAAAAATTCAATGGAAAATGTTACAATTGCAATCAGCTTGGTCATAAAGCAAATGAATGCAAGGAGAAACCAAGATTTAAAGGCATATGTCACAAATGTAGCAAACAAGGACATAAGGCATCAGAATGCAGAACTAAAACACCTAATCCAGTGGAACAAATTATTAAAGCAATGTTTGGTTGGGATTACAACACTCGGTGTAGATGTCACTACTGTGGAGAATATGGACACATTGGCATGAATTGTGTAATGCACCACTTGAGAAAAAGGGATTCTACCATAAGATGTTATAATTGCACTAAGCTTGGTCACATAGCTAAAAACTGCATGAATTTAGGCAAAATTGAAGATGAAAAGAAAGCAAAAGAAAATAACATTAGGAAGAAGATGAGACAAAAGTGGATTCCTAAACCTACCGCGCAAACCAATCCTAAAGTTACCAATGAGGAAAGTAGCTCTATGAGCTCTAACTAGTCTCCAAGAAAGTACTGGAATTGTATCTTCATAGACATATTCAAAATAGTTCCTAAACTGAAAGGAAGATAGAACCAAATTAGTATGCAAGATACAGCAAGATCACAAGAAGGTCGGTATCAGTTACCACCGAGCAAGGTCGGGAGTAACCTAACTTCATTTGGTTACAGAGTAAAGTCAGAGAAGTATGAATTCGTATGATCACCGAGTTGCGGAGTCTTCACCAAGCAATTAATTTGTAGTGGATGATAGCCTGTCTAATTCTATACCCTAATTCATACTAAGCATTAATGACAAAGTTTTAACAAAAGGAGTGAAATCAAGTTCACTATTCACCACAAACAAAAGTCTCCTAGTGCAATCAAGCATTTCGAAGCATATTTTAGCAAGATATTCTCTTTCCTTGAAGAATTTACTATGTTCACTGAGCTACCATGGCATCATCTAGCGTTAAAATGAAGAAAGATTCAGAAATGTTGGTTCATGGAGAATGGAAAGCACCAGATTTCAAACTCGTGCCCGCAGTTGCCAAAAACCTAGACCCGAGTGGAGCTCAATCTTGGATTCCTCCTAAGGTACTTCTTATTAATGATATTCATAGTCATTTTAAGTGTACAATTCAAGAGCTTGGAACCCTAGAGATAGATACTATCCGTGAGGAACTATGTGTCAATGGTGTTCTCAAACCGGAACATCAACATTTGGAAGATAAGGGTTTAGTTCACATCACACACTTGCCTCAGAGCTTTCAGACAAAATGGATCAGATATATTCTCAGTCAAGTACATGAAGGAAAAATATGGCTTGAGCAACTAGTAGAGATTAGGAAGAAGATGATTCACCGAATCACTGGTCTTCCCATGCTCGACAAGGCAAAATCTATAAAAACCCTAGGTCAGACAGAACTGGAAGAGAAAACCCTAGTCGAGTGGGATGGTAGAGGTATGAAGATAAGCAGAATTACTTATGTAGAATTGAAGTTTGGTATACATATCGTAGCTCACAAGATATACAGTTCAAGTAGGCAGAACAATGTTCCGTGTGAAGCAGTTGACCTAGCATATAAAATTGTAAAGAACAATCTGTCATTTGACCTAGCAGATCTTTTGTTGAGACAGTTCAACAAGAACATGGAGAGCATCCAAACCTCAAAGAACAATCCATGTAAGTTTGGCTCACTGTTGGTTTGTTTATTTTTCTATGCTCAAAATTTTTTCCATCAAAAGGCATGGTAGTATGGAGAAAAGATGTGCCGATTTTTTATCAGGTAAATGAATACATTTCAGAAATGGGTGACAATTTTGAAAGCATAATGGATAACTATTTTGAATCATTTAAAGAGAAAATGAACAATAGATTTTGGATTCCACAGAAATTGGTGGAGGATTACAAAGATGATATTTGTTTCATGGTGGACTGTGATAATCTGTATATACAGGTAGCAAAACCAAGGATTGTACATGTGAAACCTCTTCCTTATGAGGTAAATATTTATGAAACCAAGAATATTATTGAAGCCCTAATTAATCAACCTGTTAACCCAAAGGCACCATATTTTGGGACATATGAAGAAGCTAAGGAGAGAATTGAGCTTAGTATAAAGCTTCCACAGGCGGTTAACAAAGGAAGAAAGAGGTTGGACAAAATAAAAGCTAGCACACCTCTAATGTCAACTGAGGAAAAAGGAGAGGACTTTGAAGAAGAAGAAGAGAAAAAGGATGAGGAGGAAGAAGAACAAGTACCAGCAAAGGAGAAAGGAAAAGTATTTATCACCAAGGCTCCCAAGCAACCCTCTGCAGTATTTACAAGAAAAAGTGCAAGAGGCAAGGCAAGCAAAGACAGTGAAGAAATAGTATTCAAAAGCCCTCCTCCTTCATTAAAAGAAAAGATCAAGGATATGAAAGAAGGATCTGGAATTGCAAACTTTAAATCTCTAAGATATGAAATCAGATTTGAGGAAGAGCAGCAGGAAATTGAAGATGTTGTTATCGAGAAAATAGGAATATGGAAATACTCACCTAAAGAGATAGCTTCTCAAATCCCAGGAACTTTGCTGAACAAAATTAAGTTAAGATGGTCCAATGCAAGACAAACTGTCAAGGACATCTATGCTCAAACCTTGAGGCAATTAATGCCAAGTTTGAAAAATGCTGAAATTAATAAGGCATTGATAGATAATGAAATTAAGATGACACTCAAATTCAATAGTTGTTTGATTTTGATCAAAGATATTGAGTCAGTTGTGAAGAGTGCCACTGCCACATGGAAAAACATCTATAATCTTCACAAACTAAGTGTCGAAACTATGATAATCAAGGATATTGATGATGACAGTGATGAACATGAAGAAGATACCGAGGTGGACAAGTAAAGTGATGAGGAAGATAATATTGTTCGGATAGCTGCAGAAGTCATTGCCTCACTTCCTCACTCTCCAGCAAAAGTTGCTACACCTAGCATAGAGATAACTTCAAGTATAGTTATGACAACTTCCACAAAAACATCAAATGTCAAATCATCACTACCACAACTCAATGAATCATTGACAGAAATGACTACCATCTCTTTTACTGAGTTGCAGTCTCCTATATATATTTCAGTACCTACTTCCATATCAAGTTTTCCATCAGTAAGTACCTCAATTCTGGATACTTCAGTAAGTATTTCAATTTTTGATTCTACAATTGTGAATACTTCAATTTTGAGCCCTTCAAGTATTCCAGTTGGTAGTTTATCATTTTTCACAGCTAGTCCTACAATGTCTACAATAACTTCTACAAAGGCATTAAGTGCAATAACAGTTGATCCTAAGGCTCAATCGAGTACAAGATTTTTGAGTAAGAATGTAGAAGAGGATATAGACTTAGATGAGGAGATAGAGATTCCAAAATTAGACTTTGCAAATATTTCAGCAAACCAAATGCAAAACATTGGTGAACTCCTCCAAAAGAAAGCAAAACAGAAGAAACTAAAAGAAGAAAGGGACAAGGAATATAAAATTATTGAAGATGCAAAGGATATTTTGTCAGAAGCATTAGGTATTAAAGTTGATTCCTCTCACCATATTTTGTTACAGTTAGTTGAGGTAGTAAACAAGTTCCATGAGGATTCCTCTACATTAGAAAAGATTATTGAGAAAGCCGAGAAGAAATTTGACAATAAAGTGCTTGAGCATGTTGCTCGGCATATAGCTAGTAATCAAGCAAAATTATCTTTAGTTTTGATAGATATTGAATCCTCCTATTCCAATGTTACCTCACTTGTTTCTATGCTATGTAATGTTTTCGAGTTCACTAAGGAAGTCAAAGAAAAATTGAATAAGATTGATGAGGATCTAAAGGACAGTGTACAAAGGTTGCAACTTGAACCTAGTTCAAGCTCTGCACATCATATGAAAATCACATTCCTATGAAATAGGTAGTCAAAATTATTAAAAGAAGATACAAAGATCTGGTCAACACTACTAGATATTCAAAACATGATCCTTCCCATCATGGACATAATGCAAAAACACATTATTCACTCAAAAACATTACTCCATGACAATCAATTTTCCATTGCAGATCACATGATTGAACTCTCTGCAGAAGTCCAAATTGCACTCCAAACATGCAAGATTTTGCAAGAGAATTGGGACAGAACTCTGGCACTAATCATAAAGGTACATTCTAATTTTCTTTCACATTTTGGATTCTCCTTGTAAAATACTTGTATATACACCTTTGGCATTATTGTCAAAAAGGGGGAGAAAATGTATAGGAGAAAGTGTATAAGATTAAGGTGTGTAATATGAAAGGGGGAGAAAGTACTCTATATAAGGGAGTCATGAAATATATGAACAACAGTTTGACAAAGATAAATTTTTTTAAAAAAATAAAAAAAAAGATTCAGCATGATTCTTGTATATAAGTTTTGGCTATAAATGTTTTTGTCACTAATGCCAAAGGGGGAGATTGTTGGCATTAAGCATGATTGTCATTAGTGACAACACTTATTCTGTACAGTACATACTGAGTAGAATAGTACATATCAAAAAGAATAGTACATACTAAGAAGAACAAAGCATACCGAGCAGAACAATACATACCGAGTAGAATAGTGTTTACCGAGTGCTGCACGGTTAAACAGGAAATTTAGTTTCTATCGAGTAACACTTTATCTACCGAGTCTCCAGTGTTTATTGAGTTCGAAACTATGACCGAGTTGTTAGTATGGACCAAGTTTCCACTTCTACCGAGTGCATGACGATGCTGAGTAACGCAGTGGACGTTGAGTATCAAAAAATTACTGAGTTAGTTTGTAGTAACTGTGTAACTATATTTGGGCTGACTCAGTAATATTTGTGTTTACTTTTTTAAGAGCTGACTTTGTAATTGTTTTGGAATTGACTTAGATTGATATATAAACAATGTTTTTATGATAAGATATAGAGAAGTATGAAAAAGAGAGAAAGGCAGAGATAAGCGAATTACAAAGGGCTACAATAGTATAAGAAGTAGAAAAGATCTATCTATCACAGAAGGTGATCAGTACATCAAAGAATCTCAATTAGCAAGTACAGTTGCATGTAAGAGATCTATTGTTTCATCCTAACAGGTGAATTAGCTTGAAATCCTCTAACCGGGTAGACTTAATAGTCTTTGTAAAAATCTCTTAACTGAGTGCATACTTCATTGTATGTTTGTAAAACCTCTAACAAGGTGGACCTAGCAGTCCTCATTGATCCTAATAGGGTAGATCATTAGAAGTGATCATTGTAAGCCTTAACCGACAAACTTTATACTGCAGTATTAAAGTTTTGTGGGTATCATCCCCACCCCAGTTTTACTTTCTACTTGGAAGGTTTCTGGGTTACCAAATCTCTGTGTTCTAAGTGTTATGAATGTTTTATTCTTTCTATTACTCATGTATGCAGTTAGATTATCAATCTAATATTATTAAGATCTGAATCTGTCAAAAGTTTTGAAGTTATTGATTCACCCCTCCCCTCTCAGTAACCTAGATAGTCTTGAATATTTCCAACACTTAATAGGGTTAGAATATTTTAATAGGGATTCAAAATCTCCTAACAGGGATTTATATGTACTGAATGTATTTCATAAGACTCCTAATAGATTCAATCCTCTCACAAGGAATATTCATATTAGTGCATCTTTTGTGGGCATCATTCCCATCGGGGTTTACTCTTTGATCAAGTGGTTCCCTAGTCAGCATATCTTGTGTTATTGTGTATGAATATCTTTGTATGGTTAGTAATCACATTGCTTACATGGTTAAATGTTGTTGAAGATGTTAAAAGTTATAATTATCTGATAACTGATTCACCCCCCCCCCCCCCCCCTCTTAGTTATCTTGGTAGACTTTACTTTCCAACAATTGGTATTAGAGCAGTAGGTCCTTGAAAGGAAAGTTTAACACCTTAAGGAGATCCATGGTGAATTTTAGGAAAAAAATCCCTAAGTTTGATGGAGTAAATTTTGACAGTTGGAAGGAAAAGATGAAGACACATCTATTGTGTTTAGGACTAGGCTATTGGTTGATTACAAAGAATGATAGGACTATAATTGAAGAAGATAGTCTTGAAACAAGTTATAAAGATGAGGTAGATCTATTCATGTGTAACTTACTTGCAAGAGAAGCACTCTTGACAACACTTCCAGAGAATGCATATAGTTAGGTAAAATGTTTTAAGAAATCTAATGAAATTTGGAAATCTTTACACTCTACTTTTGAAGGTGATGAACATGAAAAGAGAGATAGATTACATAATTGGATATGTGCATTTGAAGATATAAGAATGATGGAAGATGAATCTTTTAGAAGCTATATTGGTAGAATGTCAGAAATTGTTGCAGGAATAAAATCTTGTGGAGGAACAAAGACAGAGAATGAAGTGATATGGAAAATTCTAAGGACATTGATTCCTATATTTAAGTAGACAACATAGATGATTGAATAAGTTATACCTTGTACTACAAAATTTACAAGAGAGACTCTTCTTGGAAGATTGGAAGTAGTAGAGATGAATCTGAGGTTATCAGGAGACTTACCTAGAATGGATACAACATTCAATGCTCTTAATAATCATCCTACTTTGTCAAGAAATACCAGTGTGAGTGGAGATTATTCCAGTAGTAGTAGATCTAGAAATGAAGAAGATAAGAAGATTGAAGAAGCTATTGCCTTGCTTGTGAAAAGAGAACCAGACAGTAAGAAAATTTTTAAATGTTGGACTTGTCAAGAATATGGTCATTTTGCATCTAAATGTCCTAAGAGAGTTAAGAAGTACAAAAATAATTTCAAGCCTAGAAGATCTAAGGAATGTTATTATGCTAATGATGAAGATCTTGAAGCTAGTATAGAAAGAACTTTGAGTGAAAGTGATACTAAGAATAATGATGAAATAGGATTTGTAGCAATTAAAGAAGAAAATTTTGAATCTGATGTTAAAGAAGAAAAAACATTAGTTTCCCAAGTTGAAAAGAAAGTTGATTGGATTATAGATAGTGGTTGTTCACATCATATGACTGGTAACATGAAGAAGTTCATAAAGTTTAACAACTATGATGGAGGTGTTGGGAGTTCCCTTTGATCTTCAACTTGTAGATTTATACTTTGATGGATAACTTTAAAATAACTTTGACTCTATCACCACTCCAAAGTCTACAAGGAAGAGGGCCAATTAACAAGGATCAAAAGAGATCCTCCTACAATTTGAGCCTCAATGCTTAGGCAGGTGTACCCTTGATTCACTTCTTCAAAGGAATCATAAAATGTTATACCAATATACTCTTTACTAACTGATTTAAGGATTTGATCATTTAATTTGTTTGTGTGTGGTTGATGACAATGAAATGCCTCCAGAGGATGGACCGGTGCCTTAACCTAGGGAAAAGAGTCACCCAATTACATACATCAACTAAAGATCTTAAATCAAACACTCCTAGGCTCAGGATAAGTGCTTTGCCTATTAGCCCTCTCCCTCAAACAAAAGGACATCAGATTCTTACTTGGTTTTAAACTCACTGAAATCACCTAAAAGAATTTAATCCTAAATTTTTTAGGAACTCAGAGATGACTTCACAATACTCTTTGTTTACATATGCTAGTACACTTTGTGACACTAACATATATGAGCTCAGAACTGAAACAAGAAGACATACACAAATGCAAGATTGGAACTCAAGAGCATTCTCATTAACATATTCAGGCTCAGTATACAATCAAAGCAACACAAGGATAGAAAAAATACCCAAAATCTAGCTCCTCTATCATTATAACACCATCAACAACTAGGGACCAAAAAGAAAGTTTTGGAACCATTACAAAATTAAAAGAGCTACAATATATACCCCCTAGTCATCTTGGAATCCTCAAAGAGAATGCAATAAGCTATAGATGACTAGGATTAGGGTTTCAACCACCAGACCCACTAGAAACAATCACAAATTTAAATGCAGGGGACAAAAACTAGTGGACCATGCCTGAGAAAGATTTGCAGTTATGATAGATCCCTGGGAAAGTACTACAAATCATGAAAATTAAAATTTGTCAACCTGTTTGGCCACCTACAACATGCCTCAAGCATAAAACCACATAGTACAAACCCCTACAAATGATCATGGCACACCCTGGATGACACTGCAACAACAAGTGCCACCAAACAAATCAAATCTGGCTGTGAAAGCATTCAATTCTGGTTCTTTCTGTTACTGGAAACCCTTCAAAAATTCAAATTTGAAAAATAATGGCTACTTTATGGTGCTTGCTGTAAATCAGAGGTCTATATTTAAATCTAGATCAACTTTAAGTCCTGACTATTAGATCCCTCCTTTTTCACAGTCCTTAAGTCTTTAACTCAACCAAATACCCTAGGTTAACTCCCAGTGACTATGCGACAATGCTTTTTCCTATTCATGGAAAGAAAACCTTAACCCATCTTTAACTCTGTGACCTGGTGACTAAAGGAAAAAATTTGACCTCGGTCCCATATTTGGCAAATTGGCAACAAAAGGTTAGTGCCTATTTGCCGAATGTTTCACCTTTTTGCCAATTCATTTAGCTATTATGTGAACACTTGTTCGCTGGATCACCAGTCAATTTAGAACATCACTAATTTATTATGTAAATGAAGGAGGCCTTTGAAAAAATTTTGGGCTGCTAAAGACTTATCAGAATCACTAAGACCTTTGATAACCCTGGGCCCACCTAAAAACCTGCCACATGTCACCACATCATTCGCTGCAATCACTCAGTCATCACTGAAAAAGGACCCACTACAAAGCTTTCCCCTTTAGTGAAGATCGATGACTATCACTACACCGCTGACTTATCCATCATGCAACTCTGATCAATGGTACATGACAACCATTAGATCCTGTAGTGTACTAACTCCCTTGAGGCCGGTAGACCCACTGACAAGTCTAACTCAGCAAACCTAGACCAATGAGAACATGCCCAAGTCAACACCACCTACTAGAGGCCCCACCCTCATCAACCATTTGAGAAAAGTAAGATTGATGGCCAGTGTAAGATCTCAAACCTCTGACATATCTCATGAGAACTTACGACCATCATTGATCCTCTGCAGATGTCAGGACCCTCTGACAAGCTTGAAACCAGGTCCCATTGACAACTGCCAACTGTGCCTACATGTTATTTTGGACCCACCTTTATCTCTGACATGAACACCTAGAGGATCAAATGAATGATGCAAGATCTGAAGGCCTCAAAAGATTCTATGCACTTACACACTAGCCGTCGATCTAGAATCTTAGCTGTTATCACAGAGCATGACCCCACCATGCTATATAGGATACTCTAATGAATTAGGGACCACCACATCACTGAACCTGGTAGATGGACATACAATTTCCTCATTCACACTAATAACCCTACCACTTCACTATTTCCTTTGGCCAATAGGGAAATGCCAAGTGTGCTTACCTTGCAGTGGACCCATCTGCAAAGAGAGGAAACATCATGAAAGAGAATCAACGGTCATCGTAAAAGTGCAAGCCTCTAACAAAACCCTTTTTCTTTCATGAAAACTATTGGATCAAGATTGTATTAGAGCTGGGCCCAAAAAAATATTAAGCTAGAACATTAGAAAGAATTAAAACATAGGACTTAGGCTTTTGGGAAAAATTAGGCACTGAGGACTATAGGAAAATTAAAGGCCACTGGGGGTAGAAACTTAGGAAAAATTAATAGCCCACCCCACAATGTGATAAAATATTAAAACACATGTGCTAAAAGGATTTTAAGTGGCCTAGAAAAGTAACATTAAAATAGAATAGGGCCAAGGCTTTACGAAGGGTTTTTGAACACAAGGGCTAGTTTTTCAAAAATTTGAACTAAGGACTAATGCCAGAGACCTAAAACCAACTGCAGAGACCAGAAGAAAAAAGCTACAGTCACAAATTTTTTTGCATGTGCTAACAATGGCTCTATTTGGGGATGTATGCCTCCTGCAGGCATAGCAAGGACTTAGAATCACTGGTTTGTGAAGACCATCCCACTGGAAAACTGACAACAAAGAGCAACAAGACAAAAAACCTATAAGCCAAGACAAAACAGGATAGGGGCAAGAAAATCTTTATAGAATTTACAATTTGTACAGACCTAACTACTGTTCATGAAAACATAATACTTCAATTGAAGTGTTTGTTCAAGAATTGTCCATGAACTAGCAATTCCTGAACTTCACCATTTAATTCCTTCACAATGTATGAATCTTGGCCAAATTTTTCATGAATTAGATATGGCCCTAGCCAGATTGGATCAAACTTACCATGTTTTCCTTTATCCTCCAACCTGGCATTCCAAATTAACACCAAATCACCAGGCTCAAACTTCCTATCAATAGTCTTCTTGTCATACAAATTTTTAACCTGCAACTACAATTTGACATTTCTTGCAACTGATTCTCTTCTATGTCATCATATAACTAAAAAAATTTATACATTTCCAAAAAATTATTTTGAGGCATCCTTGCATGTATTCCATATACTAGGTCAAATGGTGCACAACCAATTGCCCTCTTCACAGTTACCCTATCAGCCCATAGAGCTAATGGCAACTTTGAATTCCATGCAATCTTATTCTTTTCAAGAATCCTTTTGAGGATCTTAATCAAACTCTTATTAGTAGATTCTACCTGACCATATCCTTGTGGATGAGAAGGTGAGGAATTAGAAATTTGAATTCCTAAACCTTTGCAAAAGTCCTTATATTTAGCAGACATGAAGCACATGGCATTGTTACTTAATATTCTCTCAGGGCAACCAAACCTTATTGGTTGCATTTCTTGTAGGTATAGCCTCTACCCACTTTGTAAAGTAATCAGTGGCAACTAAGATCCATGAGTGTCCTCCACTTGACTTGTTTGGTATCTCCCCTATGAAATCAATTCCCCATTGTTGGAAAGGAGCCTATACTTCTACTGGTTTTAATGGCACATTACCTAAAAATTTAAGCTTACCATAGAACCTTTGACAAGCATCACATCTCCTTACCAACTGCTCTGCATCCTTGAAGATTGTGGGCCACCAAAATCCTTCTCTCAAGATCTTATGAGAAGTTTTTTTACCCATATAATGTCCACCACAAACCCCCTCATGCATTTCTTTCAACAATACCTTAGCCTGATTCTCATCAACACACTTCGAAAGTATGCAATCTAGATTTTTTCTATACAATTTACATTTCACAATTACATACTTGATGGCCTATAATTTTAATCCCCTCTTTTGATTATCATTCATTCTTGGTAGACATCTCATGTTTCTCAAGTAATAGATGATATCTTGATACCAAACACAATCATCCATATCACATGTATAATCAATTTCAGAATGATTTACCTAATTTGCATCAAGATTGGATTGAGCCATCAGTTTTTCCAATCCTTGTCCTCTAACCAACTTAGTAATTTGGATGTCAACATTGAATTCTTGGATCCTATTGATCCATCTGCATCTTCTTCTAGACACCTCTTCCTATGAGAAAATATCCTTCATAGCTGCACTTGGCACAAAAGCAATCACAACTCCTCCCATCAAGTAACACCTAAAAGCCTTGACTACCTTCACAAGTGCATATGCTTGTTTTTCATTTATGTCATACTTCAATTCAGTAGCCTACAAAGATTTACTAAAAAATGCAATAGGCTACTCAAAACCATGCTTATTCTTTTGTAACAAAACTGCAACAATAGTGTGAAAAGATGCAAAGGAAAAGATATGCATTGGGACATTCTAATCAGGTGCCTTAACCACTGGTGCATCTTTGATAGCCTGCTTGATATTTTTGAAAGCCTCATCAGGCTCACCCTCCCAATTGATTATAGATCCCTTCTTCAACATCTTAGAAATAGGTCCAGTAACGTTTGCAAAATTTGTCACAAACCTCCTTAAGAAATTGACCTGACCAAAGAAGGATTGAATCCCTTTAACATTCTTTGGCCTCTAAATTTTATCAATGGTAGCTACCCTCTCAGGGTCAATTCTCACTCCTTGCTTCCCAACTAAGTGTCCAAGCAACTTACCTTTAATGACGCCAAAAGCACATTTCCTTGGGTTTAATTAAATGCCAAATTCCAAAGCCCTCAAAAATATTTTTTCTAAATGAGTACAGTGATCATCTTCCTTCTTGGAATAGGCAGTTAAATCATCCTGATATACAACAAGGAAATCATTTATGAAATCTAAAAAGGAAACATCCATTGCCCTCTGAAAAGTAGCACCAGCATTTGTGAGACCAAAAGACATTCTCACATACACATATGTCCCCCAAGGTATAGTGAAAGTTGTCTTGAACTGTTTTGATTCTTTCACAATCACTTGATTTTAACCAGAGAAACCATCCATCATAGACATTAATTATGATTTGGTTACTCTCTACAACATAGCTTCCATATTGGACAAACAATAGTTATCCTTTAATGAGCTGATGTTCAAATTTCTAAAGTCCACACAAAGTCTAATGTCACCATTCTTATTTCTCATAGGAACAAGGTTTGACACCCAAGAAGAGTGCCTAATAGGCTTGATAATTCCAGCATCTCTCAACTTCATCAACTCTTCTTGCATCTTGGGTGCCAAAGTGGGATTGATAGGCCTTTGTTTTTGCCTGAAAGGTTTATCATCTTCTTTCAATGGAATAATATGCTAAAACAAATCTTCTCTATAAACCTTTAGGTCATCATATGACCACACAAAAACATGTCTGAATTTTCTTAACAATTCAATCAAATATTTCTTTACCTTTTGAGATATATCTCTACCAATGTATACTTTCTTAGGTGCTTCATGTGTTCCAAGATTTATCTCCTCTAGATCAACATTATCCTCTCTTTTGATATTGTTTTGAACTCTATCCTAGTTATCAAAGATAGTCTCCAAAACAACAAGCCCCTTGGGCACCTTGTTAGTTCTAAGTTGAATGACCTCATTGCCAAAGACAACCTCTCTTCCTTCTACTGACTCAACCAAGGCTGAACAATCAAATTCTTAACCATGATACTGATCTTCACAACTCATAAACTTCAAGATATCATTATCATCATCAAAAACTTGCCAATTCTCAATATTATCTAGTATACTAGGCCTAGCCTAAATTTCAACTTTAGAGATAGCAACAAAAGTAATATTAGTAGGATTGATTGCAATATTGGCTAACAAATCAGCCATCTTATTATTACTCCTATCCCTCCATTCAATATTGAAGGCATCAAAATGCTCAATCAAATCCCAAACTCCATTCCTATATTGTTTCAATCTCTTGTTTTTGGAAGCATATACTGACCTGACCTAGGACACCACCAACTTAGAATCACCAACAACACTTATGCATTTAATACCATGCTTTTGTGCCAACCTCAGTCCTAACAACAATGCCTCATATTCTACTATATTGTTGGTACAAAAGAAATTTAATTTGAAAGAAAATTTGTAGGTGTTTCCATCAGGAGAAATAAGTAAAATACCTACTCCTGCTCCATCTTTGCAATTTGCACCATCAAAGTACATTACCCACAAACCACCCTTCACAAAGTTAACACTTACATCAACAGAGATAGGTGACAAAAAAGGTTCCTTCTCAAGTTCAGGGATCTCTGCCCTAAAAGAATTAATATTAGTATCCACAAAACATGTAGTTTCATTGTCAATATTCCTTTCAATCATGTGGCATACTCTTGGCTCTCGATCAATCTTGACAAACTGATCATCAATCTTGAAAGTGGCATAGGACAGATCACATTGTAAACTTCCACCCATGGAAGCACTCCATCTTCTAGATAGTAGCATCCCATAATGAGGAGGGATGTCCATCACCAAAACACTCATTATTAACTCTTTCTCTAGATATGCTGCTAGCCTATATGGCATTGCATTGATAGTCCCAATAACTAGTACCTCCCTCTGATCCATTGCACAACATCTTCCTTGAATTGTATCAACTTTAAGGCCCAACCTCTCCATGATTTTGAAAGGCATGATAGTATTAGAGGCACCACTATCAATCATACAATTATTTAGTTTCATTCCATTCAGAAGGACACTTAGAAAGAATGGATCAATGTTTTCAAGGCTGGCATTGACAGAACTGTCCAAATATATAGGAGGAATTTGAGATACAATTCCCTGAGCAGCAACACCTTTCAAATCTTTATCCTAAGATCCATTGCATGCAACATCATTGTTATGAACATTATCTACCCATGCAATAGCTCTTTCTTTGTGTTCAGGGATCCTCAAAAATTCTGACAATGGAACCTTAACTGTAATTTGAGACAATACAACTAACATATCAATAGGAGTAGAGTGAGGAATCTCAATTTGCACTGCCTTAGCATCCTTTTGCTTATCTAATACATTAGGTGCATTGGCCACCCTCATTTTTTCAATCTTATCCATTGTGTTAACTAGCTTCTTAGTCTCATTAGAAAATTTTTCAACTCCAACTCCCTTAGGCTCACAATTCTTACTTTTTACATCCTTGAATTTCACCATGTGATCACCCTTTGATTTGTTTTCATTAGACTCTCTAGAGTTGGTACTCTTTATAAACATTCCTACAACCTTCTCATTTGTATTGCTTGCCACCATGCCTCTGGTTTGCACTTGGGAAATCATTTCTATAGTAATCCTATCCATCTCTTTTCTAGAACGTCTTCTTAAATTTACTGATTCAGAAGAAGAGTTCATGTTACATGTCTTCTTATCAATGTCTTCACCATCAGAAAAGACCTCTTGATGAAAAAGGGCCTGAGTGTGTCTTTTCACATTTACATTTACCTGTTCATGAAAATTAGAATCATCCTCATATCCTAGATATGAAGTAGCCATGTTGCATCCAACATCATCTTGGTCTTCTTCTTAATCTATCTCCTCATTGCCACAATCTTGATTTGCAGCCATAGAGTATGGAACTGCACAATGCTCTATAGAATGAGGGGACTAGCATGCAACACACCAAGGTATGTCCTCCATGACATTTATTGAATCTTTTTGTAGAGGGTTAGGAACACCTCTATCATTGTTACCACTTGCAGTAGGGACAATAGGCTTGCCATCCTTCCATTGGGTGTTGTAGGGGTAGTTTTGCAATCTATCCTGCTTATTGAAATTGTTGTTGAACTGAGGCCTTTCATTGGCAGGAGCACTGACATTCCTATTTTTAGGTGCCTTCAAATCATTGAATGCATTGAGCACCTTATCCAATTTATCTTCTTCTTGCCTCCTAGTTCCAACATTCCTATCATTCTCTTTTTTATATTTCTTGTCTCCGAACAACTTAGGATCATCTCTTTTCCCACCCAACTTCCCTGATATCTTCATACTGTTCTCAATATTGATAGCAATCCTAAAAGCATCTCTAAGAGTTCTTGGTTCTTTTTCCCTCAACAAATATCCTATCTTTCCATCAAATGCATTGAAGTATGTAGTTAGACAAACATTGTCATCTAACTGCATAACTTGGAATAACTTATGTATACCCTTCTGAAATCTCATGTTGAATTCAACTGCAGACTTATTCTAATTTTTCCTTATGGTATTGAATTCATTCAACATGAAACTAGCATTAGGCCTATCACCATACTGCTCTTTAAAACATCTCTCAAAGGAATCCCAAGTATCAATACATTTATCAGGAAGTCTCTTAAACCAATCTCTAGCATCCTCCATTAGAGATTGAAGAAAGAATTTCATGACTACATCCTAATGCTCTACCTCATAATAATTAAGCATATCAAAAAATAACCTAAGATGCTCCTCACAACTAATAGCATTATTACCTGCAAACTTAGGTACCTTATCTCTTATATCATTTGGAAAAGCATTCGGGTAGCCAGGAATTCCATCAAAACTAATTTTCCTATAGCCTTCTAATTGCATAGGTCTTCTTTGAAAGCTTGAACTAGTGTTAACCCTAGGATGAAAATTTGCATTTACATTTCCATCTACTTGTGCATTTGACTATTGTCTAGGATCAGCACCTATCCTAGTAGATGAAGAAGGAATTGAACTAGTAGCATTACTAAGTGGAATAGTAGTAGTCATAGATGGCATACCTAGTTCATTAGTAGATGGGCCAAGAGCATTATCTGATGAAGCCTTCAAGAACTAGATCTTTCTTCTCTTTTGCAATGGAGGCTTCAATTTTATCCTTTTCTAATTCCCTTGCAAGGTCCTCATCTTCCTTTCTTCTTCTTTCTATCTCTGTGTCCTTATTTGAAATGGGTGGTGGGACCCCTAGTATTGTCAATGATGTACTTGCTTGATGTCCCACCATCTTTTTCTTTCCTTTCTCACCAGAGGCAACAGCAGGCCTAGTGATCTCATTTCCATCTTTATTTTTAGGGAGGGAAGCATAAATTTGAGCCTGTTTAACCACAGGGCCCTCCTAATCAAATTCATGATCTTGCAGTAAGCATTCCTTCTCACTCCTCAAAGCCTCAAGATCACCAAAAACATCTTGTTGCAAAGTCTTAGGAGTAGAAGCAAGCATCTTGTTTCTCTCCTTCATTTCATTAATCTTTCTAAGGAGAGATTGTCTTTCTATCAGAGCATTCACCTTCTTAGTTTCTCTCTCCTCTTGTAACCTCTTATGTATGGTATCTTGCTCTACCAACTATAATCTTAGTGCATTTAAATATTCCGGGTCTACCATAATGTCATCAGAGCCTAATGACACATCCATATCAGAAAGATTTTGATATGGGAAGTGGACTTGCCTTGGTCTCATGGATTCTCTTCTAATATTATCTTTATCAAAATCTAAATCAATCTCCAAACCCATCTCTCTAGCTTGTTCATCCTGACCTGCAGCCAATGGACCCTTGTCTTGAAATACAACCTCTAGGGTATCATAAAATCTATCTTCAGAGTGACCACCATGTGATCTAGAAACTCTATCTTGTAAACCTTCCTCACTTGAGGAAACATCTGGTGCTCTACCTCTAGTATTTCTTTATTCTCTCATGGGAGCACTAGTAGACTCACCATTTCTTCTGATCCAACTCTTCTTCTCCTTTCTAGGCAATTGCTCTAGAGTGACCTCCAGATTTTTTCTAACAAAGGACCTAGTATTCCTTCTTTTGTCCATGATTTGTAGTATGACATTGGTTCTTAACCTTTTGAGTCACCACCCACCAAAGATGGGAAAACCTTTAACTGAATACAATAGGAAAACAAGAGTGCACTTAACAACCTTATCTCTAGACTCTACCCAGCAAAGTCACCATTTTGTTGGGAGTTCCCTTTGATCTTCAACTTGTAGTTTTATACTTTGATGGATAACTTTAATATAACTTTGACTCTATCGCCACTTCAAAGTCTATAAGGAAGAGGGCCAATTAAAAAGGATCAAAAGAGATCCTCCTACACTTTGAGCCTCATTGCTCAGGTAGGTGTACCATTGATTCACTTCTTCAAAGGAATCATAAAATGTTATACCAATATACTCTTTACTAACTGATTTAAGGATTTGATCATTTAATTTGTTTGTGTGTGGTTGATGATAATGAAATACCTCCAGAGGATGGACCAGTGCCTTAACCTAGGGCAAAGAGTCACCTAATTACATACATCAATTGAAGATCTTAAATCAAACACTCTTGGGCTCTGGATAAGTGCTTTGCCTATTAGCCCTCTCCCTCAAACACAAGGACATCAGATTCTTACTTGGTTGTAAAATCACTGAACTCACCTAAAAGACTTTAATCCTAAATTTGTTAGGAACTCAGAGATGACTTCACAATACTCTTTGTTTACCATATGCTAGTACACTTTGAGACACTAACATATATGAGCTCATAACTGAAATAAGAAGACATACACAATTGCAAGATTGAAACTCAAGAGCATTCTCATTAACATATTCAGGATCAGTATACAATCAAAGCAACACAAGGATCGGAAAAATACCCAAAATCTAGCTCCTCTATTAGTATAATACCATCAACAACTAGGGACCAAAAAAAAAGTTTTGGAACCATTACAAAATTAAAAGAGCTACCATATATACCCCCTAGTCATCTTGGAATCCTCAAAGATAATGTAACAACCTATGAATGACTAGGGTTAGGGTTTCAACCACTAGACCCACTAGAAACGGTCACAAATTTAAATGTAGGGGACAAAAACCAGTCGGCCATGCCTGAGAAAGATTTGCAGTTATGATAGATCCCTGGGAAAGTACTGAAAATCATGAAAATTCAAATTTGTCAACCTATTTGGCCACCTACAACATGCCTCAAGCAAAAAACCACATATTACAAACCCATGTAAATGATCATGGCACACCCTGGACCACACTACAATAGCAAGCACCACCAAACAAATCAAATATAGCCTTTAAAGCATTCAATTCTAGTCCTTTCTATCATTGGAAACCCTTAAAAAATTCAAATTTGAAAAACAATGGCTACTTTATGGTGCTTGCAATAAATCGGTGTTCTATATTTAAAGCTAGATCAGCTTTAAGTCTTGACCATTAGATCTCTCCTTTTTCAGAGTCCTTAATTCTTTAACTCAACCAGATACCCTGAGTTAACTCACACTGACTATGTGACAATGCTTTTTCCTGTTCACGGAAAGAAAACCTTAACCCATCTTTAACTCCGTGACCTGGCGACTAAAGGAAAATATTTGACCCCGGTCCCATATTTAGCGAACTAGCAACAAAAGGTTAGTGCCTATTTGCCGAATGCTTCACCTTTCTATGAATTCATTTAGCTATTCTGTGAACACTTGTTCACTAGATCACCAGTTGATTTAGAACATCACCAATTTATTGTGCAAATGAGTGAGGCCTTTGAAAATTTATCGGGCCACTAAACACTTATCAGAACCACTAAGACCTTTGATAACCTTGGGCCTGCCTAAAAACCTACCACATGTCACCACATCATTCACTACAATCGCTTGATCATCACTGACAAAGGACCCACCGCAAAGCTTTCCCCTTTAGTGAAGATCGATAGTTGTTGCTACACTGCTAATTTATCCATCATGCAACTCTGATCAGTGGTATCACAACAACTATTAGATCCTACAGTGTATTAACTCCCCTAAGACCAACAGACCCACTAACAAGTCCAACTTAGCACACCTGGACCAATGAGAACACGCCCAAGTCAGTACCACCTGCTAGAGGCCCCACCCTCATCAGCCATCTGAGAAAAGTAAGATCAACGGCCAGCATAAGATCTCAAACCTTTGACATATCTCATGAGAACTTATGCTTGTTGTTGATCCTCTACAAATGTCAAGACCCTCTGACAAGCCGAAAACTAGGTCTCACTGACAACTGCCAACACACTAAATCATGGACTAGTCAAAAACTGCCAACTGTGCCTACATGTTATTTTGGACCCACATTTATCTCTAACGTGAACACCTAGAGGATCAGATGAATGACACAAGATTTGAAGGCCTCAAAATATTTTATGTGCTTATACGCTAGCCGTCAATCTAGAATCTTAGCCAATATCACAGAGCGTGACCCCACCATGTTTTATAGGATACTCCAACAAATTAGGGACCACCACATCACTAAATCTGGTAGACAGACATACAATTTCCTCATTCACACTGACAACCCTACCACTTCACTATTTCCTTCATCTAATAGGGAAATGCCAAGTGCGCTTACCTAGTAGTGGACCCATCTGTAGAGAGAGGCAATGTCATGAAAGAGAATCAACGGTCATCGCAAAAGTGCAAGCCTCTGACAAAACCCTTGCACTTTTGTGACAACCATTGGATCAAGATGGTGTTAGAGCTAGGCCTAGGAAAATATTAAGCTAGAACATTAGAAAGAATTGAAACATAGGACTTAGGCTTTTGGGAAAAATCAGGCACTGAGGACTATAGGAAAAATAAAGGCCGTCGGGGGTAGAAACTTAGCAAAAATTAATAGCCGACCCCACAAGGTGATAAAATATTAAAGCACATGCGCTGAAAGGATTTTAAGTCACTTGGAAAAGTAACATTAATATAGAACAAGGCTAGGGCTTTACAAATGGTTTTTGAACACAAGGCTAGTTTTTTAAAAATTTGAACTAAGGACTAATGCCAGAGATCTAAAATCAATTGCAGAGACCAGAAGAAAAAAGCTACAGTCACGAAATTTTTTGCACATGCTAATAGGAGGAATTGTTAGAGTTGGTAACAATGCACCTTGTTTGATTAAAGGTATAGGATCTATTACTCTTGATGGAAAGACTAATATTGATAATGTTTACTTTGTTGATGGATTGAAACATAATCTTTTGAGTGTTGGATAGTTAGTGGATAAGGGATATCAAGTTTGGTTTACTAAAAAAACTTGTGTGATAAGGATAAAGAAGGAAATCTAATTGGAATGGGATCTAGAACCAGAGGTAATGTATTTCAGTTGAATCCTACTGAGATGACATATTTGATTACTAAAATTGATGACAATTGGTTATGGCATAGAAGGTTTTGTCATATAAACTTTGATAACATTGTGAAAGTGAGTACTACACTTGCAGTAAGGGATTTGCCTAAAATTATGAAGCCTACTAACATGATTTGCAAAAAATGTGTGATGGCTAAGCAGAAGAGAAGGTCATTTCCTAGTAAGAAGTTCACATCGACAAAGAAGTTGGAGATTGTTCATAAAAACTTGAGTGGTCCTACCAGGACTAGAGGATTCTATAGAGAAAGGTATTTTATGATTCTTGTTGATGATTTTACAAGAATGATGTGGATTGCATTTCTGAAAGAAAAATCTTAAGCATTTGATAATTTTAAGATCATTAAGAATAAAGTTGAGAATGAATCTGGAATGAAGATTAAATGTTTGAGATCTGATAGAGGTGGAGAATTTACTTCTAGAGAGTTTAACACTTTTTGTGAAGTGAATGGTATTAAGAGACAATTTTTAGCTCCTAGAACACCATAACAAAATGGTATTACAAAAAGAAGAAATAGGTTAGTAGCTAAAGCAACAAGAGCTATGTTATTTGAGAATGACTTGGTGAAGACATTTTGGAGAGAAGTAATGAATACATCAGTATATACAATGAACAGAGTACAAATCAGAGCAGACACAAACAAGACACCTTATGAATTATGGTTTGGACATGCACCCTTAGTTAAGTATTTTAGAATTTTTGGAAGAAAATGTTATATGAAGAGAGATGATGATATTGGAAAGTTTGATCATAGAAGTGATGAAGGTATCTTTCTTGGATATTCTTTGAAGAGAAAAGCATATAGATGTTACAATAAGAGAATTAAAACTATTGTTGAGAGTGCAAATGTTAAAGTTGATGAGAAGTTTAAAATTCAAGAAAGAATGCTTGATTATGAATCTAATAAAGAAGCTAATCCTCAGCCTAACATTGAAACTATTGAATTATTCTATGAGACTGACAGTGAATTGTTGAATGAGAATCATACTGTAGAATAAACTAGAGAAGAAACCAGAGAAGAATCTAAAGAAGAATCTACAGTTGAAGCAAGATCTATGACTATGACACCGAATAGGTATCTATCTAGACATCATCATGTTGAACAAGTTATTGGAAGTTTGGATAGAGGAGTTCTGATTCAAAATAAGGTACATTTATCTTTAATTTCTCAAATTGAACCGAAATCTACTAGTGAAGCTTGTGAAGATGAACATTGGATTAATGCTATGAAAGAAGAACTAGATCAAATTGAAAAGAACAAGACATGGGAATTGGTCCCTAGACCTAAAGACAAGAATGTGATTGGAACTAAATGGGTATTTAGAAACAAGATGAATGAACAAGGAGAAGTAGTAAGAAACAAAGCAAGATTAGTTTGTAAAGGATACTCGCAGCAAGAAGGAATTGACTATGAAGAAACCTTTGCACCTATGGCAAGAATTGAAGCAGTGAGAATGTTTTTGGCTTATGCAGCTTTTAAGAAATTCAAAGTGTATCAGATGGATGTGAAGTCTACATTTTTGAATGGTGAATTTGAAGAAGAAGTCTACATTGAGTAGCCTGAAGGTTTTCCTTTGACTCAAGAAGGAGATCTGGTATGTAAACTAAAGAAAGTATTATATGGACTAAAGCAAGCACCTAGAACTTGGTATGCTAGATTGGATAAGTATTTTTTGAAATTGGGATTTACTAAAGGAACAATAGATAGTAATCTATACAAAAAAGAAATTGAAAATGGATTGTTAGTTATAGTTATTTTGTTGATGACATTATCTTTGGAGGAGAAGATAAAGCTAGTGATAAATTTGCTGATGAAATGAAGATTGAATTTGAAATGAGCATGATTGGTGAGATGAAATACATTTTGGGATTACAGATAACATAGAACAATGATGGTATCTTTGTTAGCTAGACAAAGTACTTGAATGATTTGCTAAAAAGATTTGGAATGGAGAACTGTAAACCACTTGGAACACCTATGGTTACAGGACACAAACTATCAAGCAAAGATGAAACACCAACAGTTGAGCAGAAGAAATACAAATACATGATTGGAGGATTACAGTACTTAACACATACTAGACCAGATATACAACATTCAGTTGGAATGGTAGCAAGATTTCAAGCTAAACCTAGAGAGTCACATTATGCAACAGTAAAGAGGATACTGAGATATTTAAGAGGTACAATGGACTATGGATTGTGGTATGAAAAATCTAATGATTTTACCCTATGTGAATATACAAATGCTAATTGGGGAGGTAGTGTTGATGATAAGAAAAGCACCAGTGGTGGAGCCTTTTTTCTTGGAGGACGATTGGTTTCCTGGTTGAGCAAGAAGTAGAATTGTATTTCATAGAGTACAGAAGAAGTAGAATATGTAGCAGCAGCAAAAAATTGTAACTAGATAATTTGGATGAAGCAAATGCTAAAGGATATTGGAATTAAATTTTTTGAGCCTGTTGTCATACATTGTGACAACACAATCACAGTCAGTATGTCTAAGAATCCTGTATTGTATTCTAAAACTAAGCATATAGAGATCAAGTATCATGTTGTAAGAGAGAAAGTTGCAGAGAAAGAAGACAGACTGGAGTACATAAGCACAAAGGAATAGATTGTTACCATAATTTTCCTATTATATAAAAATTTGGCTAAAATCTATCCCCATGTCCCTATTTTAAACCTGCCAAGCATCCCTAAAAATTTCATAGTGTTCTACCCTATTCTCTAGCCTCTGCAAATTTCTAAGTCCCCTGGTTTGCAGTCCAAAAAAAATCATAAAAGTAGCCATTACAAGAAAAAACCCTAGAAAACCCTTTGGCCTGTTATATTTCTTTATTACTTAATCGGCCACTTAAGTCCCCAAAATACATGTGCATAATTAAATCCTTTAGTTGCCAAATCTCTGATTCTCAGTGGTCAAAGCTCTAACATTTAGTGATCCCGCAAGTGGTTACCTTTTGAGTTGGCGGTCTCTACTTAGCGGCTAAAATCAAGATTCTTCATCTGAAGATTGTTGCATGATCTCATGGCCTCAAAAGATTCCATGAGATCTTGTGATGACTTTCAATCTTCCTATCTACAGAGTTCAGTTGTCAGTGGGTCTAGCCACGTTGTCTGAGCTATACACCTTTGATTGGTTAAGACTTGTGATTTGGTGCCATGTCAATGCGGCCTCGATGGTTGTCAGTTGATGATGATCTAATAGTTGGAACATGATCTGAAGGAGCTTTTCTGACACATGAGATCATGTGCCTACCATTGATCTTACTTTATCTTTGGGCTCTGTCAGGTGGGTCCTTAGTTTCTAACCTGCTCGTTCATTATTGGTTGGCTAGGCGACAGCTTGGATCTGTCAGTGGGACCATGTTAGAAGGTTTGCAGATGTGTTAGAAAGGAAAAGATCTATGGTGGTCGTATGATCTCATAGAATCTTCTAACCCTATGAGATCATGCGATGATCATCTGATGAGAATCTATGGGTCATGGGTCTGATGTGCTACCTGACACTGATATGCTCATATATGATTGGCTGCTATGTGATGACTGGGATTTGTCAAAGGGTCTCATGTGTCATGTGGTCTTAGTTCTAAAAGAATCTAGTGGCTAGCACATGATTTGAAAGAATATTTGGGGGCCATGAGATCATGCACCTGCCATTGGATTGGAATCCAGTTCTTAGTGGTCCATTGTCAGAGCCTATTGAGGTGTTTGTTGATGTGGTGGTTGGGACAAATGAAAGATTGCCAAGTGGAAAATGGGCCCAGGGTTAGCAAGGTTCCGTGAATCAGTGACTAGGGTTTCTCTCTTGTTCACTAGACTTAACTAGTGTTAGCCAAAAGACTTAGAAATTCAGCAACTGCTTTGTTCCCATAGTCGCTTAACTAGACTAGGGTTATGAGAAGTTCTTCATGACTTAGAGGAAAGTCTTCGATCACATAGTCACTGAATAACTTAAGAAAGAAAAGCTCGAGGTGGGGCCAAAATAACAGGTGTGGTGAGGTGGTAGATTTTCATTGGCTGCAACGTGCCAATGTGGATTTTTGACTTTTCAAGTAGGTTCGCTGCTATTGTAAAGTGGATCTCAGCCATTCATTTTCTAGGAGATAAAGGACATCAACAGACACATTTTAAAATGATCAACTAGCCATTATAATTCAAATTCAAATATCTCTGTAGAGGATTTTCTGTCAGTGATTAATTCAAACATGCTATGAGCAGTGAGGTAGCTAAGAAATTTATATCTATAGGATGTTTGTAGTTGAAGAAGATGATGAGGAAGCCTGGGTGGCAATCATGAGTCATTTCTTGTCCCTATGAGGTACCATTTTAGCATTCATGGCAAGCCTATTGCAGAAAAGTTGATGGATCCAGGTTGCTTGTCCATGGATTGATGCAATACAGAGATGGGCACATAATATCTGATCAGCCATAGTATTACATTGATGTATTTATGATCAGATTTAAGGGGTAGTTAGGGTTTGATTATTATATGCAGGATTATGTAACCCTAATTAGGTTTTGACTCCTATCTGTGTGCAGTTGTGATGTATATATTGTATTTTGGAGCCTTAGTGCTCGGAGAGAGTTTTTCACATTTTGTAAAAGAGAGAGTCCACTTTTGAAAGGTCATCCTTTCTCAAAAGGCTATCTGTGGTATCTTCTCTACCCTCTAGTCTTCTACTCTTTTTAATCTCCCATTGATTATTCAAACATTGCAGAGGTATTTTGTGACAATCCTTCATGTCCCTATGCTTCCTTTGTCTGAGTCATCTCTTAATGAATTGAAGTCTATGCATGTTTTCAATGACAACTTAGGGTTCCTTATTCCTCTTACTTTCTATAATTATGTGTTTTATTATGTTTGATCTAATTTAGATGTTTTTGTGGGTATACTTTAGCCCCCTAACAGCCTTGTCTCAATCCTACACCGAATTGTAGAAGTGAATGTCTGCTTGCAGGTCATAAGTTGTGTCTTATGTTTAGGCCCTCTTATGAAACACATATGCAAGCCTATTTAGTAAGTTGTGACCTACTAGACCTAAGCCTTTCATTGATTCTATCCCTCTATGCTGTAATTCATACCCTAATTTCAGTGTATCACCTATTAGGTAGTTTGCTTTCAGTCCTTTCCCTTTCCAAGCATTCCTTCTATCCCTTTTCCCCTCAAGTTTTACTTTTCATGTCAAGAAGCAAATTAGGGTGATTATCCAAGAGGAACCAGCCTAGTGTTAGCACATGCAAAAAATTTCATGGCTCTATCCCTTCTCCCCTGGTCTCTGTAGCTATTTTGGGGTCCCTGACATAGACCCTTGGTTCAAAAATTCAAAAAACTAGCCGTTGCATGCAAAAACCCTGGCCTTATTCTATTTTGATGTTAATTTTCATGGGTCACTTAAGGGTCCTGATTCACATGTGATTTATATTTTGGTTTGCCCCATTTAAATTTTTCCTAAGACTTTACCCCGGCGGCCTTTAATATTTCCCTATGGTCCCCAGCACTTTATTTTTCCTTAAAGCCTAAGTCCTACACTTTATTTTTTCCTATGGTTGGGCTTTGATATTTTCCCTGGGCCCAGCTCTAACACCATCTCCATCTAATAGTGGGAGTATCTTCTCAAGGGATGTGTCAGACACATAAGATCTTGAGATGGTCATTGATTATTTTTATGACGTAGCCTTTTTCTCATGCGGGTCCACTTGCCAAGTATTCTAATTTGGAGGTTTTTTATTGGTCCACATAGTATGAGGTGGAATCCTATTAGTGGGATCGATCTTCTTGGCATTTAGGTAGGTTAAAGTCTGATTTAATCTTGTGGCTATCGTTATACCATTAATGAAATATGCTCGACCTTTAATGCAGTGGTATAGTGATAGCCATTGATTCTCGTAAGGGGTTTGTGGGTCCAAGAAGGTCATGACTTAAAGTTGTTGCAAATTCAAATATTGACCACTGATTCACTACAAGTGCCATGGAAATGATCGTTAATATTCAAATTCAAATTTTTGAAGGGTTTCGAGCGATGGGAAGTACTAGAATTTATGGTTTTAATAGCTTATTTTGATTGGTTTGGTGGTGCTTGTTGTTGCTGTGTGGTCCAAGGTGTGCCATGATTGTCTGTAGGGTTTGTACTATGTGGTTTTGTACTCAAGGTGTGTTGCAGGTGGCCAAAAGGGGTTGACATTTTGAATGTTTTTGTGATTCTAGTACCTTCTCAGTGAGATTTTCATGATTGAAGATCAATTTGATGCTTGTCTTCTCCCGATTGCTTGGGTTTTCTTCCCCTGTAATAAATTTGTAACTGTTTCCAATTGGTTGGGTGGTTGAAACCCTAACCCTAAGTCATCTGTACCTTATTGCATTCTCTTCAAGAATTCCAAGATGACTAGGGAGTATATATTATAGAAATTTTGATTTTGTGGGGGTTCCAAAACTTTCTTTGGTCCCTGGTTGTTAATGGTGTTACATTGAGTAAAGAGAGTCTGATTTTGGGTCTTTTCCTTTGGTATTTTGTTGCTTATTAATGTATTGATTTCTGAACATTAATGAGAATACACTTGAATTCCTATCTTAAATCTCTAATTGTGTTCTTTTCTGATTGTGGATTCATATATGTTAAGGTCACAAAGTGGATTAGCATATGGTAAACAAAGAGTATTTTGAGATCAGCTTGGAGTTCCTGAGAAAGTTAGGATTAAAGTGTTTAGGGTGATTCCAGTGAGTTCATTATTAGAGGGGAATTTGATGATCATGTTTGGGAGTGAAGGGAGTAATAGGCAAAGCACTTACTCTGAGTTTATATGTATTTGAGTTAAGGTTTCAGGGTGATATATGTTATTTAGTGACTCTTTTCCCTAGGATAAGGCACTAGTCTCCTCTCTGGATGTAGTTCATCATTATCAATCACACACATTCAAATGATAAAATCCTACATTGTTCAGTAATGAGTATATTGATATAACATTTTGGATTCCTTTTCAGAAGTGAATCAAGGGTACACCCACCTAAGCATTAAGGCTCAAAGTGTAGGAGGATCTCTTTTGATCCTTGTTAATTGGCCCTCTTCCTTGTAGACTTTGGAGTGGTTATAGAGTCAAAGTTATATTAGGTTATCCATCAAAGTATAAATCTGCAAGTTGAAGATCAAAGGGAACTCCCAACACCTAGAACCTAGAGGTCTCATCTCAGTTAGAATAGGTCCCATGACCTGGAGATGATTCCCATGTTATACTAGGTTATCAAGACTATGAGAGCTTGAAAGAAGGGTGCAAACTTAGTGTATAACATAGATAGTAGACATATTTACAAAGCCTTTGCCTAAGGATACATTTTAGTACCTAAGAGGTATGCTTGGGGCTATGCCCCAGCCTACTTTTGAGTAATGATGTAGTTGATTGCATCCGTCCGGTGGTATATGAGCCCTATCTTTTTCTGGAATAGATGTTGGTACTTCCTCTATGGGGGAGTATGTGTATCTGAGCTGAGTCATGAGGACTCTTGTGAATGTATTTTCTGAAATAGTGTCTTTTGACATTGAGTTGTTGTTGACATAGTGATGAAATTTTTGTCATTGATGTCAATGGGGGAGAAGTATGCATGAAAAACAATATGAGAGAACTAAACAAGATAATGAAGCAAGATTTGATTGATGAAGAGGATTTGAAGAATTTTTAGAGCATTAGTGCAGCAGTGTTGCAATATTGGATTTTTGGAACATTGGATGTTTTTCATCTATGTTTCCATCAATGCCAATGGGGGAGATTGTTAGGAATGAATGTTGGATGTTGGCAGTCATTCTGTAGTAGTTGGTGTTGCATTCATGATTATGATTGTCATTGATGTCAACACAGTGATCTTCTGGAGATTAGCAGAGAAGGAGATAGTGTTTTGATTAGTGCACATAGGATATTGTAGTTGGAGCTATGTGATGTTGAGGTTATACTCTTCGATATGTATTATGTCTATGGTTAAGAGCATAGATAGTAATTCATTGATTCATGAAAGTTATGAGGATTTTGGTAAAAGCAGTATTCAAGCACTGTTCTTGAGTAGCGGTTTGTGGAAATCAGATGATATCTCCTAATCAGGATGGAATCTAGTTTTGTGCAGCTAAAGAGAAGTTTGAGACACATTGATGGTGATGTGGTTCATAGGGCAAACTTTGAGGTCACATGACTGAAGAGATATTGCATTTGGAAGTTGATAGTTTTGTGTAATTTTGATGTAGTGTATGAAAACTTTTATTTTGTAATTGTGTGCTGACTCATTTGTAATTATTTGAGTGTGGTATAAAGGAAGGAATTTTTTTCCTTATTGTATGTAGTGAAAATGTGAAAGAAGTGTGAGCATCATTTGGTTGCATGCGAATGTAAGAATGAAGTGAAGAAAAGAGCCTCAGAGATTGTGAAATCAAAATTATGAAGGAAGACATACGAAGTACAGAGATCTGGAATTGAGATCTGGTGTAGTAGTGAGTGTGGTTTGGCACAGTAAGGAGGTAACATATTTTATATTATTTTTTTGAATAACATTAAGGTTATTTGGATAGTGTGTTCAATGATCTTACCCTGAAGTTGTTTGGGTAGTGGGTCCTTTTGTCTTCCATAACTCTTAACAGGGTTAGAATCTTTTAACAGGGATTCAAAATCTCCTAATAGGGATTTATATGTATTGAATGTATTTCATAAGACTCCTAACAGAGTCAATCCTCTTACAAGGAATATTCATATTAGTGCATCTTTTGTGGGCATCATTCCCACCGGGGTTTACTCTTTGATCAAGAGGTTCCCTAGTCAACATATCTTGTGTTATTATGTTATTGTGTATGAATATCTTTGTATGGTTAGTAATTTCATTTCTTACATGGTTAAATGCTATTGAAGATGTTAAAATTTATAATTATCTGATAACTGATTCAACCCCCCCCCCCCCCCTCTTAGTTATCTTGGTGGACTTTATTTTCTAATAGATTATACAATAGAAAGATGGGATTTTCATCACTCAATCAAAATACATTAAAGAATTATTGAAAACATTTGGCATGGAAGATGCTAAACCTATTGGAACATTGATGGTAATTGGCTGCAAATTGATAAAGGATGATGAATCTACTGAGGTAAATTAAACTCTGTACTGATCTATGATTGGTAAACTGGTGTATGTTGTACACAGCAGGCCTGATATTGCACATGCAATGGGGATTGTGGCAAGATTTTCTACCAATCCTAAAGCTTCACATATGGTTACTGTAAAGAGAATCTTGAGATACCTAAAGAAAACATAGGACTATATATTATGGTACACATTGGAAGGAAAAATTGAACTTAAAGTTTACATCGATGTAGATTGGGTTGGAAATATAGATGACCAGAAGAGCACAATCAGTGGAGCTTTCTTTTTAGGGGAAAGGATTGTGACTTGGATTAGCAAGAAACAAGCATGCATTTCTCAATCTCCTGCTAAAGCAGAGTATGTTGCTGCTGTTGAAAATTATTCAAATATAGCCTGGATAAGACAAGTGTTGGAAGGAATGAATGAGGTAATCACTGACCCAGCGATTATATATTGTGACAAAACCAATCCTATAAATATTTCTAAGAATCATGTGATGCATTCGAAGATAAAGCATATATCTATTAAGTATCACTACTTAAGGGAAAAAGTTCAAGAGAAGAAAGTACAACTAGAATTTGTAACATATTAGGAACAACTTGCTAACATATTTACTAAACCATTACCAAAGGACACATTTGAATATTTGAGAGTTAGACTTGGGGTCCATCCCCTTTCTACTAGTCACTATGGTGATTTGGAGGTTGCATCAACCTACACTTATCAGAAGATCATTCATGTTGATGCACATAGCTCACACTTTGGATTTTGTCTAAGGTTGTGAAAGAATGTAGAAGCTAGAATAGAAATTTGTTTATTTGTACACTAAAGGTACATGATATGAACTAAACAATAGAGAAATACTTGGCTGTTGCATAGCTATTTTTTTATAGTTTATTTGGCATTTTTGTCAAAAGGAGAGAGAATGAATATGGAAAATTAGTTACTAAGAATACATAGAAAGGGAGAGACTTGAATATTTGTTGTTGACAACAAAAAAGGGAATCTAAGAACTTAAAAGATAAAATCCATAGGGAGAGTTTGCACTTGTAATGCTCACTAGTACATTTGACCTAGTTTTTCTACCAAAATTTTCAACCATCAAATAAAAAGGTTTAGGTTGGTCAGATTATAGAAGGAAATTTTTATTTTTATTTTAATCCATGCCTGTGTTGGTCGAAAGTTTGATGAATACTATGCAGGTCAAAATTTCGACCAACATGGGCATAACTTAAAAAAAAAGATTTCAAACCTCATTTCATTATTAGATAAGCTTCTAGCACATGCAAAGGAGGACCACCTATGAGAAAGAGTTTCCTATGAATAGTAGAGAGGAATAGATAGAAGGAACCTTGGAGAGGTTGGTTGTAACAAATTTAAGAAATATTGCAAAATGAAATTGAAGAAAACTATATTTTAACATTTCTTTTACTGGTGTTTGAATTTTCCTATACCTGTGTGGATTCAAATGACTAATTGAACACCATCAAAATATTTTTGGTCCTCATATCTTCCTTTTGTAACAAGTCTAAGATTCATTGGTTGAGAAATCTGGAAGAAATCAACTGACAGTCGATTTTAGGTGGGTTTGGGCATAAAACTAGGGCTGTCAACTTTCGTGGCCCATATCTATCATTTTAACCATGGAGAAATTTCAATTCTAGGCTTAAATGAGAGGTATTTGAGTCTAGTTTCAATTTAATGTGTTCTTGGATTGGATGGTTTTTTTACCAGAGAGTTCTTGTTGAAAACCTACCCGGGCATCCCTATGTGACCAGTAGAGAGGAATAGCTAGAAGGAACCTGACCCCATAACTTTTGTTTGCCTTGAAATTAGAACCTAAAATCATGGATTTAGGCTTGAATTACTTGCCACTAAAATAATCCATCATTCATTTTGAAAAGAACAAATCCTAAGATGCACCTACTGTACAAAACTAAGTATCAGGCCTCTTGGCTTTTGGAGGAGTTTTATGAATATTGGGAGTTTGAATAGGACCCAAGACCTATGTCTTTGAGGGATACACTATCCAATAATTTAAATTAATTCAAGGTGACTATCTTAATGAGCCCTTTGGGAAGTTTAAACACAAAGGCCCAAACCATGCCATAATTGACTAGTGACCAGTCCTGTCACAGGGGATAGTTTTGATTGCATTTTAAGATTTCACTTTACATGTCCCATTAGAAAAAATATAAGATATACTAATCCATCTATTCTATCCTCTATTAGAAAATATCCCATGGTGATGAATGAAGAATCTGGGTTCCATACAAAAACTCAAACTACTGAAATAAATATCTTGCTAATATTTTATTTAGAACATCTACCTCTTTCAAATTCATGAATAAGAATAGACAAATAATTTTTCTTTGGATTGTATTATAGAAAGTATGAAAGGAACATGAGGAATAATGATTGGTTCTTACTATTAGTTTCAGCTATTACAGAGTTTCTTCTAACTAATAGCCATGTGGCTACTAGGCTGATTATGAACAAAGTGTTGATGGAGAGGAGATTTGATAGGAGTTTCTCTTTTCTCATGCACTGATTTTTTTGGGTTCCATAGACAATGCTTCATTCATCAAGTGTTCCATATGACTGTTTGTTAGAAGAAGTGTGCCATATGACTATTTGTTAGAAGATACTTCATAATAGGTGAAAATCAGATTCTTCTTTCCCTAAATAGAGAAAGAGGTATGTTTTCAGGATTGGTGCTTGGTCTACTCCAAAACCTATATTAGTATCTTATGATACCTTATGGCTCATTTCTTGAAGTAGTGTGAATGTAAGGAAGTTTTTGAAATAGAAAGGAAGCTCTACAATTCTGGTTTGAAGACATATTCGAGCATTTTTATGTGACAATGCCTTTAGATGGATTGAATACTTATAAACAACATTAGATCTATGTTAGTAGATTAGATTCAAGACTTTTTCATTTTTTGTGCAAGTACTATAGAGGTAGATTAGTGGTATTAATAAATTGTTTAGTAACAAGGGAGTCTACTGTCCAGTTTAGAGTAGTTTTAATTTCTATGGCTCCCCCATGAAATCTATCCATAGGAACTTCCTAAAGGTGGATGAATGTTTTAGGGGAGCCAATGTATAGTAGGTATGTGAAGGTAGGAGTCCTAAAGAGTCAAGCTTCAAATTGTGTTTCTTTATATTAGAGATTACTTGTTGTATTTCTTTATATTAGAGATTACTTATTGTGTTTCTTTATATTAGAGATTACTTATTGTGATCCTTTGTGGTTGTTTTCATGTATTCATGATGAAAATATAAACCTTGTTAACTTTCAAAACATGAAAACATTAAACCTATTCTTTGAGGGCTCAATGTCAAAGATGCCTTTTATGTTGTGTTTAATGACAATGCTTGTCATTTGTTGTTTTAGTTTGCCTTATTTTGAAACATTGCATTTGTTTACTTCATGATATTGTAAAATACTATTTTGATCACTATAGCTATGTATTGAAGCACCTTGCTATCCTATACTTTGGTATGCTTTAATACATTGATGACTATTTCGAAAGTATTTGGTGTCACTAAAATACAAATCATTTGTGTCACTGTCTCTTTTCTATATGATTCATTCTAAATATCATGGTTTTTTATGGCTATTACATTAATTGTATCATGGTTGTGCTCTAATATTCTATTTAACCTTTAACATATCGCTAATGATTACAATGACTTGCACATGCTTGTACCTTGTGGTTTTTCCATCTTCTTATTGTGATTGGTGCCGATTTTAGGGATGATATGTCAATGTCTTCTTATTGTATTTATTCTATTAGGACTTCAAAATGAGTGACATTTCCTTTTCACATGAGCATAGAATTCAAAATTGCCTCTATAGAAGAAATTATTCATTAATAGTAGATAGATGTATTTTTCCCTATGATCTCATGATAATGGCCATATCCAATAACTCTATAACATCATGGTTGTTCCTTTTAAGAGAGATGGTTGTTCCATTGTTCTAAAAACTACACTTTTTTTTCCTTTTGAAATGATAGCATTATGTGTCAGAAACTTTGAGGTTCTCTTACCTTTTGTATGTCATGGCTTCACCTCTATGTAGCTAAATCTCACTCTGCAAATGATCTTCTTTTAGGAAACAATGAAAATACTCTATGGGTTCATACTTATTATGACTTCCCATGGCACACTATTATTGCTTGTACACTATATTTTTCCAATTCTTTTAAATTGTCACTATCTTTGAAAATTAATGCCATATGTTTCTTACATTTGATTCAATTTCCATATTAAATACTGTCTTCAGTTGTATTAGGAAATTTTTCCTTTAGCATGTGTGATGCAAACATGTAACATCTCTTTTATCCTCTAGTTTTTTTTGTTCATTTATAGTGCACTTTTTATGGCTTCTCTATATGTAATCATGATGCTCTATTTCTTGGTAGTTGTGACTATTAATGATTAAACCATCTCTTGATCATGTTATTGCACTTGATTAATAAATGCTTTCAAAATCCAAGAAGTGTTTAACATTAGATATAGAAGTAAAAAAAATAAGGCCCCAATATATGTACATCATTAGAGAGCTTCATATTCTTTCTATGGATACGAAGAACTTCTAACCTGCCTACTTCATCTGAAACCCCAAACCTTCCAAACCTTCTGAGTGCTGGATCAATACTATTTGACTGGTTAGTTGCTCCCATAACAATAACATTTCTCAAATTTCTAAAAACTTCACCATCTATCCAACAGTAACCACACATGTCCTTGGGATGTCAAATCTTCACCATACATGAAACACACATAGCCAGGCGGTCAAGTTAGGAGTTGGTTGAAGCTAGCTGGCTCCCAAATTGCAACATGAAGAAGGAAATAGGGTGGTGTGAGCCTCCTTTGTTGAAAATGCAGCCTTGGTCAAAACATGACCTCCATAATGAAACACAATCCCTTAAAAAAAATCACTCTTATTTACTGGATACCTAATCAACATTATCATTTTCTTCTTTTATTCATTCATTTGGAGTTGTATTTAGAGGTATGTGCAGGATCATGGTATGCCAAAAAGTGGCGATGTGAAAAAGAAGTCCTGACTGATAGATTCTTTGAAAAACAACTATAAATTTCAAACAAGATAACATTTTTTAAATCTAAGATATACATCAAATTCCATGCTTCACCTAATACAATAATAGTAAACAATTCTTTCAATTTGATGAAGTTTAGACTAAGTTAAGGGTGTCAGACACGAGAGTTTTTATATTGAGGAAAATTTCTAGTGCAGAATAGTTCAGAAAAATCACAATTAATTATTTATGCAGAAAAAAATTACAAAACAATATACATCGCATTCATACTTGAGTCTACTACTTTTATCTAGAATCTTATAAAAAAATATTATCATTTCATTTTGTGTAATGTGGTCAGAGATACACCTACTTGTTATCTTTCTAGTCCCAATTGATAGACTTATTGAAAAATAGCTATAACTTTCAAACTATATAACATTTTTGATATCCAAAACATGTGTCACATTCTATGATTTTCCTACTACAAGAAAAATAAGAAAAAATTTCAATTTGATAAAGTTTAGACTAAGTTAACGTGGTCAGACATGAGAGTTTTTGTATTCTGGAAAAGTTGTAGAAGAAAAACCATAATTAACTATCTACTTAGAAAAAAATTAAAAAAAAATATGTGTCACATCTGGACATGATTCTACTACTTATATCTATAATCTTATAAAAAAAATTATCATTTGATTGTGTTTAAGGTGGTCAGACATACACCTACTTCTTTTTTCCCTGAAATTTTCATACTACTACATTGAAATTTGAAATTTTCAACATATAGAATAATTTTTTTTCAAAAGAGGCCTTGTATCTGAGAACCTAAATTCAATTTTCTACAAATTCTCTTGTTACATATTTTTGATATAATATTTATAACTTGTTCAAATTTTTATGTCAACCTGCCTAAACCTGATTTTCTAAATTTTCATTGCCACTTAAGGGCCTGGTTTGGCATACCACGACCCTGCACATACCCTTAGAGGTAGATATTTGTTTCTGATTTCATGTTTATCTATTACATATGCTATTTACTATAGAAAAATAGAATGATTCATGAATTTAGAAAGAAAGAAGAAGATTTTCTAACTAATTCTGAGGATTAATATAAAACAGATTCCTATAACAAGGCTTTTGGAATAATATAGACTAATCTAAAATAGATTTCCATAACAAGAGTTTATAATAATAAATTTTATATCATATGTGGATGTGGATGTGCAACCCGTATAAGTCGTCATCATCTTTATTATGTGTTGCAGTAAATACATCTAAAGCACCAGCAGAAGCACTGACAGGTCTATCTGGAAATTAAAATTTAGAACCAAAGCCTTGAGATTGTTGGAGTGTTTGTACAAAGGCTTGATACTCTCGAATATCAGCATCACTGACACTTCTTTGGGCATATTTCATCAACTCCTCAAAATGAGCAGCCTTTATTTCAGCTACATCGGCACTATCATCCTCATCGATTGCCTCAGGGTTCTCACTTCTTTTTCTTTCATGTTAAATATCCTGTAAAAGTGTAGAGGAAAGAGAACATGAAAAATTGAAATAATAAGATAAAAGTTGAGGAAAATTGAATCAAAAAATGTAAAATTCTAACACACCAGTTCAAATAAAATCATTAAGAAATTCATAACCAAATCTAGTCTGCAAAAGCCACCATAATTGAAACTCACCTTCTCAATATTTTCTCTAATAGCATACTTGCAAGCTCACTGAAAAATCTCTATAATATCAGCTCCACTAAATCCTTGGGTATAACAGGCTAGTGCCATTAGGTGCACATCCTTTGAGATGGGTGATTTTCTCAAGAAAGACCTACAAATTTCATAACATGAGGACTCATCAAGTAAGGGAATATAAATCAACTGGTCAAGTCGGCAAGACCTTAGCAATGCAAGATCGATGATATCGGGTCTGTTTGTAGCACCAATAATGAAAAATATTTTCTTGGTTGTCATAGCATCCATTTCTGCCAACAACTAGTTAAGGACTCTATCTGTAGCACCACTAGCATCCCCAACACTGCTTCCACACTGCAAACATGCAAACCAAATCTAGTTTTCAAAAGCCACCACAATTGAAAATCACCTTCTCAATATTTTCTCTAATAGCATACTTGCAACCTCACTGACAAATCTCAATAATATCGGCTCCACTAAATCCTTGGGTATAATGGGCCAGTGCCATTAGGTCCACATCCTTTGAGACAGGTGATTTTATCAAGCATGACTTGAAAATTTGATAACATGAGGACTCATTAGGTAAGGGAATATAAATCAGTTGGTCAAGTTAGCCAGGCCTTAGCAATGCAAGATCAATGATATAGGGTCTGTTTGTAGCACCAATAATAAAAACTATTTTCTTGGTTGTCATACCATCCATTTCCATCAAAAACTAGTTAAAGACTGTCTGTGGCACCACCAGCATCCCCAACACTCCTTCCACGCTTCAAACATGCAAACCAAATCTAGTTTGCAAAAGCCGCCACAATTGAAACTCACCTTCTCAATATTTTCTCTAATGGTATACTTGCAAGCCCGCCTACAAATCTCTATAATAAAGGCTCCACTAAATCCTTGGGTATAACAGGCCAGTGCCATTAGGTCCATATCCTTTGAGATGGGTGATTTTTTCAAGCAAGACTTGAAAATTTGATAACATGAGGACTCATCAGGTAAGGGAATATAAATCAACTAGTCAAGTTGGCAAGGCTGTAGCAATGCAAGATTGATGCTATCGGGTCTGTTTGTAGCACCAATAATGAAAACTATTTTCTTGGCTATTGTACCATCCATTTTCATCAAAAACTAGTTAAGGACTCTGTCGATAGCACCACTAGCATCCCCAACACTACTTCCACACTGCAAACATGCAAACCAAATCTAGTTTTCAAAAGCCACCATAATCTTATTTAATTCATTACTACATAAAGATATAATATTTTTATATAAATATAGACTAATTAAATAATTAAGAGAGTTTGGATCAACATTTGATTATATAAGTCAGACCTAGCATGAGAGAGAGAGAGAGAGAGAGAGAGAGAGAGAGAGAGAGAGAGAGAGAGAGAGAGAGAGAGAGAGAGAGAGAGAGAGAGAGAGAGAGAGAGAGAGAGAGAGAGAGAGAGAGAGAGAGAGAGAGAGAGAGAGAGAGAGAGAGAGAGAGAGAGAGAGAGAGAGAGAGATGAGGATATTGATGCTCCACTTAGCATTACCAATATATGTGTTAGTGATGTTAAGGTAATGGCTAAGTAGAGCATTAATATCCTCATCATCTCTCTCTCTCTCTCTCCCTCTCTCTCTCTCTCTCTCTCTCTCTCTCTCTCTCTCTCCTACTACTCCTTTGGCATGTATTAAACAAAATACAATTTTCAGCATATTATTATCATTCTATTTCTTTGTTGTAAACATGCCATTGGTTCAGTTTTGTAATTTTTTTTTTGTGTTAAGTGCTCACAATATCATTGCCAAAGTGGCCAGAGACTATGTTAGGTTGATAAAATATGGGCATTCTCTTTACCGTTGCAAATCTTTGAAGGTTACTGCAAATCTTTACCATTGTTTTGATTGTCTAGTGTTTTAAACCAAAGACTTCAACTTAGCCAAAAAATGTGAAAGTATACATTAGTATGTTTCTTTTTATTGTAATTATAATTGGTATGAATGAACAAAATAATGAAAATGCAATATTTGTTGAAATAGCGTCGATGACTTCAGTCAATGTGCCTATGTGTCAATGTGGAGTTGGCCCATGCATGTTGAAGACATCATGCACAAGTAATCCTGGTTGTCAATTTTGGGTTTTCCCAAATAGGAAAAAGGTCTGGATACGTAATTATATTTTATGTTTAAAAATAATGTGACAACTTATCATTTTATGAAGAACTGATGTACATTTGGTATTGCAGGGAAATAGTGGATGCAAATACTTTCAGTGGGTCGATGAAACCAAATTTACATCTACCTCATCTACATCTATACCTAATGTTGGAAATGAGTGCAACTTGTGCAAGGCTTGAGAGGCAGCTAGTGCCACCAAGATTGCTTCAATTGTGAAAGCAAAAATCATATTTCTGCAATGCCTTCTTTATGTAGTTTGTGCAGTACTTTGTTCAGACCATATGTGTAAATGTGGTTAATAGAGGGCTATTGTAGATACTGAATTTGTTTTAGAATTTCAAGTAGATACATTGGACATATTTTGATAAACTCATAAACTTCTTTTTGTTTATGACTTCGTTATGATTTTCAATATGAAAATTAAACAAAATTAAAATTAAGCTTATAAAATTAAAAAAAATTAAAAATTAACCTTATTATGTCCATTTAAATGCATTTAACACAAAAAATAAATTTACAAAACTAAACCAATAACATGTTTACAACAAAGGTCTAATAGAACTCCCAACAATTCTTAAACATATGTTATCTGATATGATGAATTCTCAAACAATTAATGTTGGAGTAGACATAGTTATTCACAGTTTTTTGTGTGGTACAAGGAAGATTTGGCTAGGTCAAATCTTCCTTCATGCTAGCAGTCTACAAAATTAGACCTTTATTAAGAATTCATCATATTAGATAAAGTATGTTTAAGAATTGTTGGGACTGGTCCTTTAGCGTGTATTAAACATAATAGAATTTTTAGCATATTATTATCATTCTATTTCTTTGTTGTAAACATGTCATTGGTTTAGTTTTGTAAAAAAAAATATTGTGAATTAACATGCCATTGGTTCAGTTTAGTAATTTGTTTTTTTCTATAAACATGCCATTGATTATAAGTACTTGAGGTGTCAAGTTATTGATACCCCTGGTATTTTGGACCATCCCTTGAGGTATCAATGCAACACGTGAGAGGTTGTTAGAGTAGAAAGTAGAAATTAAGATGAATTCGAAGAAGATGAGTAGCTGTCTCAATTGGATTCTTGTTGCAATTCCCAAACTGTGAGATGGGAAAGAGAGGCCCCCTTGTATTCCTCAAGCTGTTTTGGATGACAGGGTGCGTACTACCAAGGAGGCCATGAAGCTAGAGAAGGATATTGAGAATGAAAATGGTGGGGCTATATTTTACTCTGCAAGCTTAAAGAAGTGGTACATTTTGGAAAATGAAGAGTGGAAAGAAGATGATATTCCTAAGATCATGGATGGACACAATGTTGCAGACTTTATTGATCCAGATATCTTGTAGAGGCTTGACGAAATGGAGAGTGAAGAAGGGCTTAGGATGGTAGATGAGGGTGATGAGTATGATGAGATGGGGGAAGTGGAGTTGAATCCTGATGAAAAGGAAGCTCTAGCTGCATGTAGGATCTAGGCCCAGGCTAGAAAGATGTCTTCCCAAATACATAAACAATATGCACATGAAAAAGATAGCTAAGAAACATAAATGTAGATTTCACAATAGCTGAGAAAAATAAATTTAGTTATCATGGTCACATTTTTTTGGAGACAACATAATTGAGTTGTATACCCAAACGATCCAAAGCAACTTTTGCTCCTCCGATTCCAATTTGACACTGTGGGATCCAAAGACCATAGATAAGGACTAAATTTAGAGAGTGGGGAAGGGCCATAATGACCAAAGTAATATAGGACAAACCTCAAGTTAAATGAGGCAACTACAAACATTTTAATATATTTTTATTATTAAATAATGCAATTTGCATATACTTTATTTATAAAATGAAATTTTCATATTAGTATATGCAAATTTCATTATTTAATAATAAAAATCTACTAAAATGTTTGTAGTGGCCTCATTTAATTTGAGGTTTGTCCTATATTATTTTTCTCATTATGGCCCTCCTCCACTCTCTAAATTTAGTCCTTATTTATGGTCTTTGGATCTTGCAGTGTCAACTTGGAACCGGACGAGCAAAAGTTGCTTTGCATCATCTGGGTATACCACTCAATTACGTTGTCTCCAAAAAATTGTGACCACGATGCCTATAATTATGTTTCTCAGCTGTTGTGTCCCAGGACCCCTTGTGACCCTTTACGACCATTTATAACCCCTAAGAATACATCTTAGATGTCTTAAAATGTCGTAAAGGGTCATAAGAGGCTCCTAGGAGGGGCCAAATGAGCTTCCACCTTCATGTGGTTGGCCCTATTAAGTAGAGAATTTTAAACTATTCTCGAAACAAAGGGAAGCTCAATAATTTAAGGTCTCAGTCCATAGACAAATTAAATTAGACTTAGTATCCAAATTGGACAAATTATGTTCAATCTTACATCTTGGTGGATGGTTTGGATAATGGGAAAAGTGCTAGAAAGGTAGCATCCACACAAGAGGGAAGAGAAAAGAAAGGACTTGTTGGGTGCCAAGACAAGGTGGATGAGCGATTAGATGATCATCTGCATCAACATAGGAAGTTTGGCTTGGGTGTGGGTTGTATTTTAGGGTATAATCTCAAGGATTGGCAAAATGAGGCAGCCAAAATGGAGGTGCTTTCTTTATTTCTTTTGAAGCTTGTGTGATCTATGTGGGTTTACCAAATATTTGGGGAGATAGCTCTCCTGAATGAAGCTATTGCTAGTTCGGGCAAGGTTCTAACCCATTATGATTAATAAAATTACCAATTACTATTATAAAAAATAGTAAAGTAACATAGCAAAATACACATCGATATATGTTAATGTAAAGTAACACCTGAAGATATATATCTAGACTAATCACCAAGCAGGATGTCATTGCTGATTACTCTAGATATTTATATTCAATTGTTTTTTTTTTACATTCCATTATTAGTCGATCTTTTGATGCCCTTTGGTCAAAACCCACACAAGAGTTGGTTTAACATTTGACCAATTTATCTCAAAAAAAAAATTTCGTGGGTTTGGCATCCTAGTTGGGTGGTCTACATATTTTGACTAAGTAAGGTCAAAAGGTCTGAAGATTTCAACCTATTTTGGTCGACAGCTCAACCAAAATGAATTCCCAATATCAATGTGAATTTTGACCAAGAGTCATGTCAAACTTTCAATGTTAAAATGTTATGTCGTACATTCGATGCAAAAAATAGTGACCAAATGGTTTGTCAAATAGTCAACCAATATTGGTAGAAAATTTGACCAATTGGCTACCAAAAATAGGTGCAAAATGTACTAGTGGCTGTTATGTTTTGTAGTGATTAAATATATTAAATTTGAGCTTACCGAACTACAACATTTTTCTTACATAGTTCTAGAATACATGTTTGGTATGTGCATGTCATATTTTCATATTGCTTTTGTTGCCATCAATGCCAAAGGGAGATATTGATGAGCTACAACTGATTGAATATCTTAATGAACTAAAGAAATAGTGATTAGAGATCACCGAGTACTGAAATGATATGTAAGATGATTAAATCAGTCAATATGTTGTCATTGATGTCAACTAGTCTTGATAGTACATATCATTTTAGTTATAAAGATCTGAACATCTATTGAAGGGAGAAAAGATGAACAACTAAGATATCTGCATGAGAAAAATATGGATATGACAAATAAGGATAAGGTAAACATTGGGTATCTTATTGATGAGACTATGACTTTATACTGTTGACTTGAGCATGTTACATTAATCTATTATGAAGAAGAGATCTGAAATTGAACAAGTCAATGTGGTCGATAATTGAATATTTATGTATACACTGAGCCAGTGTAATGTATACCTATATGCACCCTAAAATGGTCACCTAGACTTTGGGCCCCCATTCAACAATTTATCAATTTCCAGAATCAATATTTTTAGCTCAATATCAATTTCCTTGATCAAATCCTAATTCTATCATTTATTCAATTATATTCCATGGGCTAACCATTTTATCCTAAGTCTTTATTTAATCAAAAGGAATTCCCTCCCCTTTTATTAAACAAAAAGCCCCACTTTCGTCTTATCCTAAGTTGCACAAATAAAGTATTATTCTTATTTTATAAAAAGAAGAAAATATCTTTTTGTCTCATATGGACACAAAAGTCAACTCTTATTTTCTTATTGGAGGATATTTGTGCACATGGATTGCTCCTCTTGTATGCTCCACCCTTGATTAAATATTTTACCTCTTAAACTCCATGGTCCATTCCTTTTCAATTCCTTTAAGAGGAGGCTCTTTTCTCATTCTAGGATCCCAACCTTTGAATACTAATCTTATGCTACAGGATTTGTTGGTGACTTTGGAGTTTTGGTGATCTTCTTGCATTCTAGCTTTCATTCTTTCATCATAGCTCCATGTTTATGCTTTCTTAGTTTAGATTTCCTTTATGCTCTAGATTAGCTCACATAGCTTAATTAGTAAGGCTTGTAATACTTTCATAGCTTACTTGCATCTTCATTCTTAGCATAGTTGCATTGCATTTATATTGTTGATTCTTGAGGATATTGGCATTCTTTCCCTTGTCTCTTTGAATCTCTCATTGTGTGTTTTACTAGCAAGGTTGCATGCTTTAATAGCTCTAGCTAAGTGCAGTATACACATCCTTGTGACTCCATACCTAGGGAGCTCTAGGTTTCTTTCTCAAGGTTTTCCATTCATGGATTCTCTTGCAAGTAATGACTTAGAGAAGTGCACAATTTGAGTGTACATTTTTAGCACACACCGTGGGGCAGAGCACTCTTGTTTTGTCCTTCTTTTCATGCATTCTTGTTAATTTTTTGTCATCATTTTTGCTTGTTGTTTTCACTTTGTTTTTATATTTTTCTAATAGATTATCATGTGATAGTCTTCTAGTATCATGTGATACTTTATTATATACCCATGCGATAATTTTCTAGTAAAAGTATCATCTAGCTTTACAGGTTTCTACTGCACGGCCATACAGAACTTCATCACCTGAACATAGTGCGAAGTATCATCCAGGAGGAAAATATCACACCACTATACTGTAAAGTATCATGTGATTCTTCTGGCAATTGAACTGTCACATAGGCCTGGCAATGACTGGTTTTAATCATTTCTTTGCAAGAATTTGATTGGTTTGCTTCAGATTTCTCGTTTGTTGTGGTAGAATAAAGTTTGATTTTTAGATTTTATTTTGTTTTGATGTGCTAACTATTGTGGGCCTAACAAGTTGTTCTTTTAGGTCCTCTCATTGCTTGAATATTTTCTAAAAGAACACATGTCAAAGCTCCAAATGCACAAGGGCTACTAACTATTTTTGCAGGGCTGCCCAAAGCATACAAACAAATCAAGTGCTTGGTTGTTGCTTTCATTTTAAGTGCGGCATATACTAGTTGTTTCTTTTCATAGGCACTTAATATCTTGTTGTAGGAATCTTTTGGTGGTAGGATAATATGCCCTTCACCCTTGTGGTGAAATAGAAATCTTGACCCATCTTTGGATTTTGAAAGCAAGAGGGTAATTGAACCTTTGCTTGGTGTTTTTGGGAGAAATTTTTGAGCTAGGAGAGTATGATCTTCACCCTTGAGGTGAATCATAAATCTTGACACTCAAAGGTTGACCCACTCTTTGTTTAGTTTTAAAATACTTTAGCAGGCCTGCTCTTGAGTAATCAAGAGGAATGACCCAACTGGGGACAATCTTATTGTCAGCTATTCTGACCCACTATGAACTCAAGGCTATCAAGGACACAAAACCTTGGTAGACATAGTACTTATCTTCTCTTGGTTTGAGTACTTATGGCATTGTAACCATGAGGAAAATGCTAGGCAATAATTCTTAAGGTACTCTTGTGGCTATGAGGTCCATTACTTGCCACAAGGTAAGGAGTCCCTTTGGGGAGCAAGAGGGGTATTACAAACAGAAGCCACCCTATTTTTCGCTCAGCTTCTTGGTGCAAGGATTGATCCTAGTGGACTAACCTGGATCACCCCAAGATTACTCACTGTCTGTGTTCCTTTGGTTGTGTCATTGACACTTCCATGACAAAGCCAATATCTATTGTGGGCAACCAATTTGTGTGAGGCAATGGGACATCAAGTTTGGGCCAAGTTGTTAAGTATTGAGCCTTTGTCTTTTTAGGCTAGTAAGTGCTTGAAGTGTTCTCATTGTGATGTACCTGTGTGAACATTCTCAAACACCAAACATCATGGTAGCATTTATAGGATTTTCTTGTTTTGATATCACAATTGTTTGTCTTGGCAAGGTTGTTTTTGCCCTTGTGCAAGTGTTTTCTGACATGTTTGATCACCTACTATTTGCAAACTTGTCTGATCACTGCTAATATTGTGTTTGAAAGAAAAAAATCCAACCTTCAGATTGCAACTTTGACTGAATTACCCTCAAAAACTAAAATTTAAACATTCACTAGTCAAGAGTCATACAATCCTAAAATATCATCGCACACTATTCTAAGTTTTATCATGCAATACTTCATTGCTGAACAACTGTCACACATCTTGCTTAGATTTTATCACATAGGCTACTTGGAAACTGTCACACTGCTTCGTGTGAAATATCATTTTGAAAGATTGTATCATTTTGTTAGCCTGGAAACTGTCACACATAGTCTTTTTTGTTGTTTGTCTAATTTAGGCCACTTTCAGTCCTCCTTGGTCAACCATATTTTAGTAGGTTACTTACTCTACCAGTGGAAGTCTATTTGTACCTCAAGTTCTTGTATTTAGACATCTTGAGTTGGTGATTTTTGGTTTCACAAGTGATCTTGCTTGTAATTGATAAGTTAGGAATCATCCTTTTTGAGAAGATCAACTAGACTCTTTGATACCACACTTAGAGATTTTTAGTACTATTTTGTCCAAATTCACTTCCATAAAAATTCAATTTCAATCAAAATACATTTTGGGTAAATCACCCTCCTAATCCATGTGTTAGGATAATTATCCTTTTATTATCCAGCTCTATGGCAGTGTTGGTTTATACCTCTTATCATCTTTCTATCTCACCATCTCTCTTTTTGGACAATTGAACACTTCTACTATCCTAGTTTGATATCAACATTTCTTCATGTCATTTTATCACCTAGGATTCTTTCTTTCATGTCAGTTATGACAAGGTATCAAGTGAACCAAGGAAAATGACCTCGGGTAGTTTTTGAATAATTACCGCTAGTACAAACTCACCAAAAGTGAAAGGGAAAGGAACTTGTCTTTGATCAATCCCCTAGGAGTGAGCCCAAAGTTTAGTTTAAGCCTAAGAGAAATCCTAGTGAATTGAATACTTCTTTACCACCTTCTCATTCAAATATGGACATGAGTAATACCATGACTTAGCGAGAGAGGGAAGCAATGGATCAAAGTCTTGAGGACATTTTTCAAAGACATAGGGACAACATGCTATTTGGTGATGACAATCAACCAAAATCACCTCCCCTCAATACTAGATATCTAGATGCCCATCAAAGGGCTAAAAGACATTATGGGCGAGCTCACCAAGATGCACAGTCACAACATGAAGACCAAAACAATGAATCTTGTGATGCTCATCTGAATGGAGCATTTAATAATGACTTGTTCAAACATTCAAGGCCCAAATCTCCAATCAAAACAACCTCAAGGTATGCAAATGAAAGGCTTAAAAGAATTGAATGCGAAAAGAAAGCCTTTTTGGATGAACAAGCCACTAAAGAAGAGAGGTTTAGACTCCTAGAGGTGGAGCAACTAGCCTTGTTAGAATTAAAAAGAAAAGCATTTCAAGAAGAACAAGATAGGCTTTTAGCCCAACAACTCAATGACCAATTCAATAACAGGGGTACCAATAGTGGAAACAACTCTCCACCATCTACTCCCTTAGGAACCCCACAAAGTAGAAGGCAGTCAAGAACCCATTCAAGATCTCCTAGTCCTAGAGGAAGAAGGATATCACAACATAGGAGACAAGCACCTTCTAGGAACTTGAGACAACCCTCCCAACGAGCTCATCATGGCTCTCAACATGGAGGAAGTAGTGCAAGTTTTGATGATCAAGAATTTATGAGGATGCAACAAGAACCACTATTCCAACAATATGTGGAGAAGTATCTAGATCAAAACAAGGATAAGTTCCTAGAGAGCTTGATCAAAAAGGGTGTGAGAGTCCCTTACAACATTGATGTGGATAGAAAAATCAAGAAACAAGGTCCATCCCAAGAAGAGGAGATCAAACAACTCAAGTGTATGATGGAAAAGGTGTTGGCACCTAAAAGTTCCTTTTCACTTGACTCAATTTATCCCAATCCTTTTGAAAAAAGTGTGAGTATGAAGGACTTTCCTAGAAATGTTAAAATTCCATAGTATGACAAGTATGATGGAAATGGTGACCCACATGATCATGTGCATCAGTTCTCCATCATGAGTTTCGAGTTTCACCAATATTTCTCCTATCTTATGAGATTATTTCCAAGGAGTCTCAAAGGCCAAGCCATGGAGTGGTTTACCAACATAACCCCTCCTATCAAAACTTTCAAAGAGCTCATCCACAAATTTGTTCAACATTTTGAATACAACTTGTCAAGACTAGTCACCATGTTAGACTTGTACAATTTGAAGAAAAACCAAAGGGATTCATTTTTTACCTTCTTACAAAGATGGAGATGATTGTGCTCTCGCTATTCTAGGACTATTCCTAAGCATGAAAGGACTGATATCATTGTTAGAAACTTGGTGCCTAAAATGTGTTATGAGGTTTGGAAGATGGTCTTTGATTCCTTCGACACTATGGTCAAAACCGCATGTCAGATTGAGGATGTCTTGAAAGAGAAAGGCATTTTGACCAAACATAGCAATAACAATAATGGTCAAAATACTAACAACTCTAATAAAGACAAAGGCAAGAACTTGCACTACAACAAGAACAAGCAAGTAGTCAATGATGGAGTTGTAGACTCCTCTCAACCCAAGGATGAAGGTGTCCTTCATTTGTCTAGTGCAGTTCAAGCTATGAAGCTCAATACATCCTCCAACCAACAAGAGCATAAACCAAAGTATCAGGATAAGCCTAAAAAGGAGAGGTGACAATTTTCTAAACTTGGTGACTCATATGAGGATATTTTCAAGATGCTTATTGCTAATAATCTTGCACAATCACAAGATGCAATAAATTTCTACATACCTGACGTCAATCCACATTGGTGGAATGAAAAAGCTTTCCACAAATTCCACAATGGCATTGGACATGACATCGAACATTGTTGGAAACTTAAGCACATTATTCAGGATCTTATTGAGAGGAAAAAGCTTTAGATTGATGGGTTAAACACCAATGCATACCATAAGGAATTCGAGGAGCCTTTTCCTAAATATGAAAAGGGGGAAACCTCTAAAGCTAAGAATGGTACGGCTGAAATCAACTATACTTACACATCTACAAAAAATGTTGTCAATATGTTCAACATTGTGGAAGAAAGTGTCAACATGATGGGAAGAAAAGATCCCTATGGCTATGACTCTCCTCCTATATTTGATGAAGGACCCATGGTGGTGCTAAGAGGTCCCAACTCTAAGGTGTCATCCCAAACTCTTAACACTATCACTAGAAGTCAAAGTCAAGGTCCTGTGGTTATTAGAGGTGCTAGTTCCAACCAGTCAAGAAATCCCAAACAAGTGACATCCAAGAATGTCACTACCAAATTAGTTGTGAGTCCTCAGCTGAATTATAACCTTGTTGATCAGCTACAAAGAATGCCAGCTCAGATTTCAATATTTGAGCTTTTAGAATTGTCTCCTAGACATAAACAAATCATTGAGGATGCTTTGCGTACATCAAATGTTCCTAACAACATAGACATTGACCAATTCTAGAACATGGTTAACCACCTTGCCAGCCCCCATTACCTAACATTCTCAGAAGAAGATGACAAAGCTTTGAGCCATCCACATAATCTTGCCCTTCATATCAAATTCATGATTCACAAGACCCGTGTCAGGTGTGTGTTGATTGATGGGGGTGCTGGGCTCAACATTTGTTCTTTGAATCTGTTGAAGATATTGGGTTATTCTGAGCAAATTATTAATACCCAAAAGAAAATTACCATTAAAGCCTATGATGAGGTAGAGAGAAGTTCTAAAGGGTTGGCCATCCTTCTTGTCAGGATTGGCCATGTTGAAAAGGACATTTTGTTCCAAATTGTTGATCCTAGTCCTCTAGCATATAATATCCTACTTGGTAGACCATGGATCCATGACATGCAAGCAGTGCCATCCACCTACCACCAATGTGTTAAGTTCCCCTATAATGGAGTAGAAGTTTGTATACCTGGAGATAGCACATTATCTGTAAATGCAATTTCAGCAGGGACTCATGTTCCTCTCAATAGGGAAGTAGAGGATTTTGATGCAACTCTAGCCCAGTGCAGGAATAAGTTCAAGTCCATAAACCTTGGTATGGGGGGGTATCAACTTGAATCCTTTACAAAACTATCAGTCTCGCCTAGATCCTATGGAAAACCTTCACAAGAGATGCATCCTTCATCTTCAACCATGACTTTGTTTGATACATTTGTAGAATCCTCGGTGCCTATCGAGGATGAAAAAGAAGAGGTAGTTGTTAAGGGCAAGATCTATAGAGAAGATAAATACATGCACAATGAGAACTTCTCTCCCTCTCCTAAGACATATGGAAGAGGGTACACTCTTGTCAAAATTATGGGCTATCTAGGTCATGGTCCTCTCATTCATAGACTAAATGCTAGACATGATCCACTCATCCATGCTCTCTTTGGTTGCAAGTCCAAAAAGAGGTTGGCCTAGGTTTCAAAAATCAGAACAAGAACCCTATTCCTATCCTTGGTGAGATGGATAGTGAGGATGAAACAAAGTACATGCCAAATTTGACAAACTAGCTGGACATGTGTGAAGATTGGGTCCCTTCCACCAATCTCCTTTGGGGAGATTCAGATACTCCAGTTACCCATACAATAGTTTTAGGCCTAGAACAAGAGGAATCCATTTTTTAAGATCTTATTCAGTACATGAATGGCATTCAAGAAGGTGTTACCCTTGGTGACATTAGATCTTCCACATCTAGATGTCATAAATATGCTTGGTGTAAACATCCCAATCAGGATTCAAATACAGACTCACATGAGTATGAATGGAAATCTCTCTCTGATTCTTCTATAGTTGACATGGATGTTGATGTCCATACTTATAGTTCCCAACTTGAGGTAGCTAACAAGTCTAGTGTAGGATTAGAGGATTCAAATCCACAAGTCACTTTAGTGAACGATGCTTCTCTTTGTAGGATAAATCCTAATTTGGGTACCTTAGAGGGATACTTGACAAACCCTAACTCTGCAATCACCAGAGATGATACCATACATATCCATAACATTGAACCCATCATTGATGTACCCCTTTCCAATCCCCACCTAATTGATTGGTCTCAATGCTACCAAGAGCCTCAGCTCTTAACTTTCCAAAATGACTATGAGATAACATGTTACCTAAATGCCCTTGAGCCCATAGTCTCTTGCACCAGTGAACCAACTAGAAGCATGACAGGACCAGATATCAAGTACCTTAGTTGCAAAATAAAAAGAAAAGAAAAAAAGAATAAGAGTTCTGATGGTAAAAACCACTGTGTGTCAGTGTCAGAACCTAAAAAAGTAAAACCAAAGGACATATCCAAGGGTGACAACCTCTCTGAGGCACCTAAGGATGAGGTACTTGATCATCTCCCAAGTTACTTTCAAGACAAATATTTAGTGCTTGTTGAGCCTACACAACTAGTTATTTTGGGTACAAAGGAAGTGCCACAAATAGTGCATTTGGATCAGTCTCTATCAACACAAGAAAAGGAAGCATATACCAAGTTCTTGTAAAGAAAGAAGATTAATTTTTCTTGGACTTACTCAGACATGCCAGGGTTGGACATTAATCTCATTATGCATCACTTGTCCATAGCTCTAGGCATAAAACTGGTGAAACAAAAATTGAGGAAAATGCATCCTCACATAGCTCTTCTCATCAAAGAAGAACTAGAAAAACTCCTTAGTGCAGGATTCATAAGAGCCATTGATTATGCTGAATGGATATCCAATATTGTACCAATTTCAAAGCATGACAAGTCCATTCCTATTTGCACAAATTTTAGAGATCTTAATAAAGCATGCCCAAAGGATGATTTTCCACTCCCTAACATAGACATGATAGTGGACATGACCGCGAGTTATGAGATCTATTCATTGATGGATAGTTTTTCTGGGTATAATCAAATCAAGATAGCTCCTGAAGACCAGGAAAAGACTACATTCACTTACACATGGGGTACCTATTACTGGAATGTTATGCCATTTGGATTAAAAAATGCAGGATCTACTTATCAAAGAGCTATGACAACTATCTTTCATGACATGATGCATAAGAATATGGAAGATTATGTGGATGACACCCTGGAAAAATCTAAAAATAGGGATACACACTTAGGAGATTTAGAAGTCATTCTAGATTGCATGGAATAGTTTCAACTAAGATTAAATCCAAAAAAGTGTACATTTGGAGTCACCTTTGGAAAACTTCTAGGGTTTATCATTTCAGCCAAAGGAATAGAGGTGGACCCAAAGAAAGTTCAGGCAATCTTGGATATGTCACCTCCCAAAAACATCAGCCAAATGAGGAGTCTTTAGGGATGTCTTCAGTCTATTAGGAGGTTCATTTCAAAATTGGGAGATAGAGCTCAACCCTTTAATAAGACTTTTCATAAGGGGGTTAAATGTGTTTGGAATGGGGATTGTCAGAAAAGCATGGACCAAATCAAACAATACTTGGCTAATCCTCCAATCTTAATACCTCCTATCCCAGGAAAACCACTCATATTGTATGTTTTAGCAAAAGAATCTTCCTTGGGGGCATTATTAGCTCAACTTGATGACACTAGAAAAGAAAGAGCTATATATTACATCACTCATACTCTTGTGTCATATGAGGTTAATTACACTAGTATTGAAAAATCTTGTCTTACGGTGGTGTTTGCTTCCTAAAAGTTGTGACATTACATGCTTCCACATACAATACACCTAATTGCAAAAATTGATCCTCTCAAATATTTTCTTGGTAAGGCTGCTCTCATAGGTAGACTTGCTAAGTGGATGATGATCCTATCAGAATTTGACATAGAGTATGTTGAGCGTAAAGCTATAAAAAGACAAGCTATTGTAGATCAATTGGTTGATTTTCAAATTCGAGACAACATGCCTATTCAAGTTAAATTTCTAGATGAGCACATAATGTACATGACTACAAGAACATGGAAGATGTTCTTTGATGGCTCTTTTATGCAACATGGTTTAGGAGCTAGAGTGTTATTTTTTATCCTCATGGGTACACAATTCCTAAGTCCTACAAACTATTGTTCCCATGTACAAATAACATTTTTGAATATGAGGCTTTGACAAAGGGACTCAAAATAGCTATAGAATGGAGAATTACAGAGCTACATATCTATGGGGATTCTTAGTTGATTATCAACCAAGTTAATGAAGAATACCAAACAAAGGATGAAACACTAGTACCCTACAAGAAAATGGTTGATTAATTAAAATGGTATTTCACTTTTGTTACATTTCAATAAATCCCTAGAGTAGAGAATAAAGTAGCTGATGCTATGGTTACATTGGCTTCACTCCTTCTATTGGCTTTTAGACTTGTTCCCACATGGTGCCAGGTTTACACTATGATTGACAAATTGGCTAGTCTTCACTCCAAATTTTGACAAGGGAAAAAGTGCCAACTAATGAGGATAAAGAACATCCTCCTTTTGCTTTGAGCTCCACATTCACTCAGGTGGGTATCACCTCATCTGCACACTCATGACTCCTCTTGAGTTGATGAACAAAAGGCCTGCAAATGCATTACTATGCAATAGTTCTCAGACCCTTGTAGGTATCCTGTACCCTAATGAACCATGACCTCATGCAATAACCTGATCTGCATGCAATAACTCTAAAAACTAGAAAGAGATCTCCTACTACTACTACCAACATGAAGGGAAAGGATTTAAATGTGTTAGGAATAAGGTGTCTTAACCTTGGATAATTCCTATTCTTATTATTTGCTTTGTAAATGTATTTTTTGCAAATAATGTAATTAAGTGTGAGTGTACATGTCTAGTTGGCATGTTGATGTGTCACTCCACTTGATGTGTCGGCATCTTGTGCATAAGGAGATCATGATTGAAATGGTCATGAGGGATTCCTATGATGTGTAAGAACTATTTAAGGAATGTGCTATGATAGGTGTAAGATCATCTTATGACTTGGGCCTATTTGGGCACCCAAGAAGAAGTGGTTGGTGTGTGTAAGAGAATATGCCAAAAATAGGTTGGTATGATAGATTCTCTTACACTTCTCTTATGACCATTATTTTTGGTGGATTCTATGACAAGCTGTCATAGTCTATTCTAGGGATGGATGCCTATTCTTGGGATTGCATGTAACAACTATGTACATGTGGCTTTGTGCATGGGTCTTGGTGGTTGTGCCTATTTTTGGGTCCAGAGGAGTCTATATATATGATGTTGCTCCTATGGGAGAGATATAACAAAATTTAAGTCTTGTTGGATTTGTCTCTCATTTCCTGAAAGAACTTGCATTGCAAGTGTATTGTAATCTTTGTGTTGAAGATAATACATTGTGCAGGTTTTGGAGTGCTGGGGTTTTTTACCGAAAGGTTTTCCCCAAGGTATATCATTGTGTCATTCTCTATTTTTCTGTATGCATTGTATGTGGTTGCAATATCTTTGTTAAAGTAGTTAACGAATCTAAAATTGTAATAATTTATAAGAACTTGCACAATACTCTCCTATAGAGATTAGTGTAGGAAGCTATTTTTGCACCTGAGCTTCCTTACAAGTGGTATCAGAGTTTGATCAAATTTTGATCCTAGTTGTTGGGTAGGGTTTTTTGAGCTGATCTCAAGTTTGAGTGGGAGATTTTTGCAGAGCATTTTGAAATCTTATTTGTAGATTGAGATGGCAAGTTCATCATATGGAAGAATGGAGGTGGAGAAATTTAATGGCACTAATTTTGAGTTGTGAAAACTCAAGATGGAAGACATGTTGGAAGATCATGACCTATGGGAAGTGACTTCAAGTGCTACAAGACTAGAAACTATAGCTCAAGTAGATTGGGATATCAAAGACCATAAAGCTAAGGTTGTCATAAGACTCTGTTTAACCGATGCAGTCCTTCTGAATGTTCTAGATGAGAAAATCACAAATAGTTTGTGGGAAAGACTTGCGGCCATGTATCAGGCCAAATCTCAGGTGAACAAGTTTTTCCTGAGGAAGAAGTTGTACTCTTTATGAATGGAGGAAGGTGGATCCTTAATGGATCATTTAAATGCATTTAATTTGCTGGCTGCACAATTGACATCAGCTGGTGTCAAGTTAGAGGAGGAGGATCATTGATACACACTTTTGTGTTCTTTACCAGATTCATGGGACCATCTTGTGATGGCTCTCAGAAAAAATTTAGTCACCTTCAAAATGGATGATGTGGTGTCTTCACTACTATCAGAGGAGATGTGGAGAAAGGCTTCTGTTTTGGAAAAAGAATCCCTTGTTGTTCGTGGGAGATCCACTGAAAGAGGGAAGAAAAATGACAATAAGTCTGACAATAAGGGTAGATCCAAATCCTGTGGGAAGTCAAAGACTTCCAATAAGTCCAAGGCAAAATTTTGGAATTGTGATAAATCTGGGCACTTCCGTAAAGACTGCAAAGAGCCAAAGAAGAAGAAGAAAGGTTTAGATTTAGCTTCAGAAAGATCTCAAGAAGATGGTAATGCATTCATCATAGCTTTGGTAGCCCATGCATCTGATGATGTGTGGTTGGTTGACTCGGGTGCATCTTTTCACATGACCTCTCATTGAAACTGGTTCTCAAAATATGAAGAGTTTGATGGTGGAAAGGTGTACTTGGGTGATGATTCTCACCTAAAGATAGTTGGATGTAGAAGGGTCACTATCAAATTTCCTGATGGATGAGTGAAGGGAATCAATGGATTTATGCACATTTTGGGTTTGGCATGAAACCTATTATCTATAAGTATGCTAAATGATGTAGGTGTGCAAGTTGTTTTTTTGAAAGAAGGATGCAAGATGATGAGAGGATCGATAGTGCTTGCAAGGGGTACTAGGAGAGGTACCTTATTTCAGCTAGATGCATGTATTCCTCTATGTAATAGTTCTTCATCCTCACCATCTGAACAAGTAGTGAAGAAGTTTGTGGCTATTGGTTCTGATGGTAGTGCAAACACTTTGGAAGGTAAGCTTCCTGTAAAAAAGACAATGTTGTGGAATATGAGATTTGGCCACATTGGTGAAAAGGGTCTCAGAACCCTGAAAAATAAAAATCTCGTTGAGGGGTTAAATGATTGCAATCTCAAGTTTGACTTCTATGAACACTGTGTATATGGTAAACAAAATCATGTTTAGTTTTACTCTAGTTCTCACAAATCTTCTAATGTTTTGGATCTTATTCATTCTGATGTATTTGGTCCTGTAAATGTTTCTTCAATCTCCAAGGCTGTACTTTTTATATCTTTCATAGATGATTAAAGTAGAAGGACATGGATTTATTTCCTTAAAATTAAGACACAAGTCTTTAGTCGGTTCAAGGAATTTAAAGCTCTTGTAGAGAATCAGACTAGTAAGAAGATTAAGTGTGTGAGAACTGACAATGGTGGTGAGTTTTACTCAGCAGAGTTTGAATAGTTTTGTAAAGAACAAGGTATCAAGAGGCATAAGACAACTCCTTATACCCCACAGTAAAATTGATTTGTAGAGAGAATGAACAAGACACTGATGGAGAAGGCTAGGAGTATGCTTAGTGGAGCTGGTTTAGAACAAAGGTTTTGGGCCGAAGCTGTGGCCACTGCTTGCTATCTGGTTAACAGATCTCCTACATTAGCCCTTGTTGGTAAGACACCCATAGAGGTGTGGTCTGGTAAGAAGCCTTCAATTAGACATCTTCATGTTTTTTATTGTGAAGCTTATGCACATGTTCCAAAGGAGAAAAGATCTAAGTTGGAAAACAAAGCTGTTAAATGTATTTTCATCGGATACAGTGCTGGTGTGAAAGGATACAAGCTTTGGGATCCTTTGACTAGTAAGATGTTGTATAGTAGAAATGTTATTTTTAGAGAGCTAACATCTTCTCCTATTGTGCTACAACCAGATGAAAAAGAAAAGGAAAAAGATGTTGTTCAGTTTCCTCCTACCCCTGAGAAGACTGAACAAAGAGACCATGTTGGGTCTAATGATGAGGAGAGGTCTAGCAGCTCTGATAGTTTAGAAGAAGAGGAAGAACAACCTCAACCTCAGCCCTTGAGGAGATCCATGAGAGAAAGAAAGCAACCAGAAAGGTTTGGTTATTCTATGTTAGATTTCAGTTGTGCCTTTGCTTTGATTACTAACACTGATGAGCCTGGATCTTTGAAAGAGGCTTTGGGCATGGAAGATGCAGGTTCCTGGATTGAGGCTATGGATGATGAGATGGCTTCATTGGAGAAAAACAAAACTTGGGACCTTGTACCTTTTCCTAAAGGGAGAAAATCTGTTGGCTGTAAATCGGTGTTCAAGAAGAAATTCTGTGCAGATAGCAGTGTTGAAAGGTATAAAGCTAGATTGGTTGCAAAGGGGTATTCACAGGTAGAGGGAATAGATTATGGTGAAATATTCTCTCCTGCTGCAAAGTTGACATCCATTAGATTTTTGTTATCTCTTGCTACATCATATGATTTAGAGATAGAACAGATGGATGTGAAGACAACTTTCCTTCATGGTGATTTGGAGGAAGAGATTTATATGTCACAGCCTGAGCACTACATTGTTAAAGGTAAAGAATCCTTATTTTGTAGATTAAAGAAATCTCTATATGGTTTGAAGCAATCTCCTAGGATGTGGTACCTTAAGTTTGATGCCTTTGTGTTGTCAATTGGATTTGTAAGATCAAAATTAGATCATTGTGTTTATTTCAGAGTTGAAAATGATCGCCTTCTTATTGTTGCATTATATGTTGATGATATGTTGGTGTTTGGGAAAGGTAAGGGTATGATTTCTAATTTTAAATCTTAGTTGTCAGCACAGTTTGAGATGAAAGATCTTGGGGCAGCTAGGTACATCTTGGGTATGGAAATCAGTAGAGACAGGTCTAACAGAAAACTTTGGTTGAGTCAGAGTAAGTATGTGAAGTCTATGTTGGACAAGTTCAGCATGGCAGATTGTAAACCACTATGTGTTCCTATTTCTGTGGGAACAAAGTTATCTGTAGATGATTTTCCAAAATCTCCTAGTGAGGTGGAGGACATGAGTAGAGTACCTTATGCTAGTGTAGTTGGCAGTCTTATGTACGCTATGGTCTGTACTAGACCAAACATTGCCCAAGCAGTGGAGTCCTGAGTCAGTTTATGGCTAATCCTAGACGGGTACATTGGGATGCAGTTAAGCGAGTATTCAGATATTTGAGGGGTACATCAGATTACTCCATATGTTATCATGGTAACTCTTCTAGATCTCCACATTTAGTTTGTATTCATGGGTTTGTGGATTCAGATTGGGTAGATGATATTGACAACAGTAGATCCACCAGTGCTTATGTGTTCACTATGTTTGGTGGTGCCATTAGTTGGATGAGTAAGTGACAACTTGTGGTTGCTTTGTCCACTACAAAAGCTGAGTACATGGCTAATACTCATGCTTGTAAAGAATCCATTTGGCTTAGAAAATTGTGTTCTAATGTTGGTGTTAATGTAATACAAATTACTATTTGGTGTGATAGTCAGAGTGCTATTTGCCTTGCAAAGAATCCAACTTTCCATGCTAGAACGAAGCACATTGATGTGCAATTTCACTTTGTGAGAGATATGGGGGAAGATGGAAAGGTAAATTTGGAGAAGGTAGATACTGTGAAGAATTTTGCAGATGTATTAACGAAACTAGTGGGCACTGAGAAGTTCAAATGGTGTTTGGAGTCTATGGGCCTTTCGGCCTATAGCGGCTAAAGTTCCTTTTATGTTCTTGTTGCTCTTACAAGGTGTTCGACAAGTGGGAGAATGTTAGGAACAAGGTGTCTCAATCTTGGATAATTCCTATTCTTATTATTTTTTTTGTAAATGTATTTTTTGCAAATAATGTAATTAAGTGTGAGTGTAAATGTCTAGTTGGCATGTTGATGTGTCACTCCACTTGATGTGTCAGCATCTTGTGCGTAAGGAGATCATGACTAAAACGGTCATGATGGATTCCTATGATGCGTAAGAACTATTTAAGGAATGTGCTATGACAAGTGTAAGAGCATCTTATGACTTGGGCCTATTTGGGTGCCCAAGAAGAAGTCATTGGTGTGTGTAAGAGAATATGCCAAAAATAGGTTGGTATGACAGATTCTCTTACACTTCTCTTATGACCATTATTTTTGGCAAATTCTATGACAAGCTATCATAGTCTATTCTAGGGATGGATGCCTATTCTTGGGATTGCATGTAACAACTGTGTACATGTGGCTTTGTGCATGGGTCTTGGTGGTTGTGCCTATTTTTGGGTCCAGAGGAGACTATATATATGATGCTACTCCTATGGGAGAGATATAACAAAATTTAAGTCTTGTTGGCTTTGTCTCTCATTTCCTAAAAGAACTTGCATTACAAGTGTATTGTAATCTTTGTGTTGAAGATAATACATTGTGCAGGCTTTGGAGTGCTGGGGTTTTTTACCGAAAGGTTTTCCCCAGGGTATATCATTGTGTCATTCTCTATTTTTCTATATGCATTGTATGTGGTTGCAATATCTTTGTTAAAATAGTTAACAAATCTGAAATTGTAAGGATTTATAAGAATTTGCACAGTACTCTCCTATAAAGATTAGTGTAGGAAGTTTTTTCTGCACCTGAGTTTCCTTACAAAATGAATGATTGATGTTGGGCTGAATGGACTCCTGAAGTACCCCGAGTCTCTCATAGACTAGTGCCTTATCCAATGGGTAGCAGAGTCAAATACTTCACTGCAATAGGGCTATGAAACAAGAAGACAACACACTCACTCTGACCAGATCAAACATTACCGAACCACCTGTGCACCCAAATATGCTATCACCTATCCAAAGAAAAGACCTAGGAATAGGTAATACATTAACCAACATCCACTGGAAGACAAGCATGATGCATCTTTGATACCCCAGCCCATACATATCTGAACACTAACTCTAAACTAGTTATCCCTGCGAAGACAACTCCACTTGCAAACACTTAGGCAATGCAAATAGAGAAATCAAACACCCTTGATGTATGATTAATGATTCAAAATTCAAATGGAAACAGTTTGATAGAAAAATAGGTATGCTACAATCTCATACATAAGACAATCTTGTTACAATTTCATTATATTCCCAAAACTAGAAAGGATAGAGGGAACACCCTATATGCAGAGAAGAAGGAAAATACATTATAGGAAGAACATTCACGGAACTAGTCCCCACAATAGTGTAAGAGAGGAACCCAGACAAAGACAAATATTTGATGATTTATACCACTAGCTACCTTGGAAACCCATGACAGGTTGGAACAAGCTACAGACAGCTAGGGCAAGGTTCTCACCCACCAAACCAATCAAAATTACATTAGAAATTATTGCAAGAGGTAGGAAATCAAGCAACCTGGAGAAAGAAATCTCAAACACATTTTGCAATTATGAGCAAATTGAGATTAGGACAGAAAACTAGGAACTGCCATGAAACCAGTACAAACAGCCACCTACAAACACACCTTGAGCCAAGATTGCATCACCCCTCATGATACAAATCCCTCTGCAAACAACTGCCAAGTACTCAGGACCACACTACAAATCACTTCTCACCAAACAGGGTCGCATCTGGCATTCAATTCCATAAAAAAAAAGGTACCCCCTGTCACTGAGAAATTTAAATTTGAATCTGTAATGGTCACACTGTATTACGTGGGCTCTCAATTCTTCAACTATTTCCCCCAGTCGCACAACCGCATAGTCATGAACCTTACCACCACAAGAATTGGGCTCCAATTTATGCTTGGTTGCATGATCACATAACCCAGAAATGGGTTATGCGAACATGCGACAACCGGCTAACACTATGCCTTGGCCACGCAAATAATCCATGAAGCCTCAAACCTGGACCCACCTGCCATGTGTCACACCACCATTCACCTAGTCACCACAAACATGGACCCCACATATCTGGTGAACTAGCGACCAAAGAACTTCTGCTAGTTCATGAAATGCTTTGCACCTTTCACTAAAAATCTAGCGACTCCATGACCACTATTCGCCAAGTCGCTAAACAAACTAGAAAATAGCCAAATCATCTTTCAAATGTGTGACAAGACCACACCTTATCAACACCTCCATCTTTTTATTTGGACCACCACAGCAACTACCAAGACACCCAAGCCTGGGCCCATGTTCAAACTCACCTTCTCGACAGCACGGTCCAATTAGAAACTACCATGACAGCACCCTCCACTGAGCCCACCAAATATCCAAATGGGCCCCAAGGACATGTGGTGCCCTATCATATGATCCCATAGCCCAGAAGTGGGCTATGCAGACATGTGATAGCCCACCAACCTCAGCCAACACAACTGCCACCTCTACGAAAATCATCACCGGAACCTGCCACAGCACAACTCCACAACCGTGAACAAGGACACATGTTAGCTAATCGCATGATCTCATAGCCAAAGAAAGGACTATGTGATCATGTGATAGCCTACCAAAAACTACCACATGTCTACCAACAGGCCCAAAGTGAACAAACCGTCGGCACCACATCGGATGGTGGGTGCATGATCGCATGAGTAAGGAATATTCCATTTGATCATACACTGATCGTAGATCTTTGATCATCAACACAAGCCTTGCTGAGAAACCACCACATCATGACCCGCTAACCAATCAGGAACGCCCATGTGCTAGAAACACCAGCCCCACCAACTAACTGCCAAGCATTCAGCGACTATGCAACTAACTGTTCACCAAGTCGCTGGATGCTAGCTGTTTAACTGCTAGAATCAGGAGATTGCATGACTGAAGAGAAATAGACCGCCCACCAGGTTGTTGAATTCTAAGGGGATAACCACCAGATACCAGTGAATGGGATACAACCACAAGTTGCCAAGTTGCAGAATGGAGACATAACTAGCGGCCAAGATGAACAACAGGAAGAACCAGACCCACACAGACACCTGGCAAGCGGTCGCATGATCACATGTCAGAGAAGTCTAACATGTGGCCATGTGATAACCAATCAGAGAAGAGCCACTAAAAACTAGGCCCAACACCCATCTCACTTATGTAGTTAGAGAAAATACCAGTAAACAGGGAACTAGTGCGGGGCTGAAAACACATAATGTTTCGACACAACGGAAGACCGAAAACACACTGAGTTTTTGATGCCAAAGAATAAGCACACAAAATTAGGAAGTACAGGGTCAAAAACACACAAAGGCCAAAAACATCATGGATTTTTTGAAAACACTGTGGGTTTTCAACACTGTGGTAGATTTTTAAAGATTGCTTCCCGCGGGCCTTCAAATTTGAATATCTTTCTGGGTTCTACAAATTTGGAGATGCAGTTTGGACCAGAGCAAGGCAACAAAAAAAAGAGCATAGGACATGACACAAACCATGAAACTTACAAGGAAATAGGCCATTTGAAAGGATTTCTTGCATGACATAAAAATGGCCTAACAGTGGCTCTGTCTAGGGACGATGGGTAACTTGTGCCCATGCGAGAATTTAGATCTATAGGAGAGTAGACCACCAACTAGACAAGAATAAGGCACTCATGGGCTTAAGAATGAGACTATACTGATCACTACCCATGCTCATACATCACCAAAAATTTGCAAAACTGCAACTCATATTCATTGAAGCATGCTAACCTCTCTATCACACCACATTCCTTCTCTTAGTGCTCAGATCACCTCATAAGGAAACATTTCTTATCTTTGAAAATATCATACCTGGAAGTTCCTATAGTAAAAATCAACATGCTGGTTGGAGGGCAGGGTAGATACAAAGCTCACCCTATAGCTCCATTAGGTAACTTTGTTATGCAGAGCCGCCACCTCCTTGAGAGGAAAATGTTTTACCGATTTGTATCTCCTCCAACCAACCAAAACTTCATCAGGTAACATGCACTACTTATCAGAAACTGCACTGATCAAACAAAGAACTCAGAGTCACCACTCAGCATGCAGTGAAAAGATTTTGCAAATGCTTATTTTTGTATCTGATTCTTTGATCTTTTAACCAGACTCAAGATGATCTAGCCAAGCAAAAAAACTTGTTGTCTTTTACCTATTCACCAGCGGAGTCACCATTTTGTTGGCTTTTAGACTAGTTCCCACATGGTGCCAGGTTTACACTATGATTGACAAACTACTTAGTCTTCACTCCAAAGTCTGACAAGAGAAAAAGTGTCAATTGACGAGGATAAAGAATATCCTCCTTCTGCTTCGAGCTCCACATTCACTCAGGCAGGTATTGCCTCATCTACACACTCTTGACTCCTCTTGACTTGATGAACAAAAGGCTTGCAGATGCATTATTGTGGAATAGTTCTCATACCCCTGTAGGTATCCTATACCCTAATGAACCATGACCTCATGCAATAACCTGATTTGCATGCAATGAGTCTGAAAACTAGAAAGAGACCTCCTACTACTACTACCAACATGAAGGGAAAGAATTTAAATGAATCATTGATGTTGAGCTGAATGGACTTCTGAAGTACCCCAAGTCTCTCATAGACCAGTGCCTTATCCAATGGGTAGTAGAGTCAAATACCTCACTGCAATAGGGCTATGAAACAAGAAGACAACACACTCACTCTAACTAGATCACACATTACCAAACCACCTGTGCACCTAGATATGCTATCACATATCCAAAGAAAAGACCTAGGAACAGGCAATACATTAACTAGCATCCACTGGAAGACAAGCATGATGCATCTTTGATACCCCAGCCCATACATATCTAAACACTAACTCTAAACTAGTTATCCCTGCGAAGACAACTCCACTTGCAAACACTTAGGCAATGCAAACAGACAATTCAATCACCCTTGATGTATGATTAATGATTCAAAATTTAAATGGAGACAATCTAATACAAAAACAAGTATGCTACAATCTCATACATAAGACAATCCTATTACAATTTCATTATATTCTGATAACCAGAAAGGATAGAGGGAACACCCTGTATGTAGAGAAGGAAAATATATTGCAGGAAGAACATTCATGAAACCAGTCCCCACAATAGTGGAAGAGAGGAACCCAGACAAAGACAAAAATTTGACAATTTATACCACTAGCTACCTTGGAAACCCATGACAGGTTGAAACAAACTATGGATGGCTAGGGCAAGGGTCTCACCCACCAAACCAATCAAAATTACATCAGAAATTACTGCAAGGGGCAAGAAAGCAAGCAACCTAGAGAAAGAAATCTCAAACAGATTCTACAATTATGAGCACATTGAGACTAGGATAGAAAACTAGGAACTGCCACGAAACTAGTACAAACAGCCAACTATAAACACACCTCGAGAAAAGATTGCAATCACCCCTCATGGTACAAATCCCTCTACAAACAACTGCCAAGCACTCAGGACCACACTACAAATCACTTCTCACCAAATAGGGTCGCATCTAGCATTCAATTCCATTAAAAAAATGGTACCCCCTGTTGCTCAAAAATTTAAATTTGAATCTGCAACGGTCACACTGCATTACGCGGGCTCTAAATTCTTCAACTGTTTCCCCTAGTCATGCAACCGTATAGTCATGAACCATACTGCCACAAGAATCGGGCTCCAATTTATGCTTGGTCGCATGATTGCATAACCCAGAAATAGGTTATGCGATCATGTGACAATTGGCTAACACTATGCCTCAGCCCCACAAACAATCTACCAAGCCTCAGACCTAGACCCACCTGCCATGTGTCACACCACCATTCACCTGGTCACCGCAAACACAGACCCCACATATCTGGTGAACTGGTGACCAAAGAACCTCCGCAAGTTCGTGAAATGCTTTGCACCTTTTGCTAAAAATCTAGCGACTCCATGACCACTGTTCACCAAGTTGCTAGACAAACTAGAAAACCACCAAATCATCTTGCAAATGCATGACAAGATTACACCTTATTGGCACCATCATCTTTTTATCCGAACCGCCACAGCAACCACCGAGATACCCAAGCCTAGGCCCATGTTCAAACTCACCTTCCCGCTAGCACAGTCCAACCAGAAACCACCATGACAGCACCATCCACTGAGCCCACCAAATAGCTAGACGGCCACTCGGGACACGTGGCACCCTATCATATGATCACATAGCCCAGAAGTGGGCTATGCGGACATGCAACAGCCCACCAACCTCAGTCAATGCAACCGCCACCGCCATAGAAACCGTCATCAGAACCTGCCATGGTACAACTCCGCAACCGTGAACAAGGACATGTGTCAGCCAATCGCATGATCGCATAGCCAAAGAAAGGGCTATGCAATCATGCGACAACCAACCAAAGGCTGCCACATGTCCACCAATGGGCCCAAAGTGAACAAACCGTCAGCACCACATCGGACGGTGGGCGCATGATCGCATGGGTAAGGAATACTCCATGCGATCATACACTGATCGTAGATCCTTGATCATCAGCACAAGCCACACTGAGAGACCACCACATCACCACCCACCGGCCAATCAAGAATGCCCATGTGCTAGAAACATCGGCCCCACCAACTAATTGCTAAGCATTCAGCGACTACGTGACTAACTATTTTCCAAGTCACTGGATGCTAGCCGCTTAACTGCAAGAATTAGGAGATTGTGCGACTAAAGAGAAATAGACCGCCCACTCGGTCTCTTAATGCTAAGGGGATAAACATGAGAAACTAGTGAACGGGAGACAACCACAAGTCACCAAGCCGTGGAATGGAGACATAACCGCCGGCCAAGATGAACAACAGGAAGAACCGGACCCACACGGACAGCTGGCAAGTGGTCACATTATCGCATGTCAGAGAATTCTGACATGCAACCATGCAACAGCCAATTAGAGAAGAGCCATTAAAAACTAGGCCCACCACCCATCACAGCTATGCAATTAGAGAAAATACCAGCAAACAGGGAACTAGTGCGGGGCTAAAAACACACAATATTTTTGACACAACGGAAGACCAAAAACACACAGAGTTTTTGATGCCAAAGAATAAGCACACAAAAGTAGGAAGCACAGGGTCAAAAACACACAAAGGCCAAAAAAACCATGGATTTTTTGAAAACACTATGGGTTTTTGACACTGTGGTAGATTTCTAAAGATCACTTCCCGCGGGCCTTCAAATTTGAATATCTTTCTGGGTTTTGCAAATTTGGAGATGCAGTTTGGACCAGAGCAAGGTGACAACAAAAAGAGCATAGGACATGACACAAACCATGAAACTTGCAAAGCAATAGGCCATTTGAAAGGATTTCTTGCATGACATAAAAATGCCCTAACACCTTCATCTAGAACAACATGAGTCCAGATTCAAATTCCTGGTGGAAGAGCTACACTATCCTATCTATGAGTCCCAAGAAAGCCAAGTTGTTTGTACCCTTATTGGCCATGAGTCATCTCGCTATGGAGCCATTTACTCATATCTCCATGATGGCATTATCCATGATACTTTTAACCATTCTAAATGATGAAACCTAACTTGAAATGCCTCTCGCCATACCCTTATCTCTAGTGATTTATATAGGAGGGGTTTAGATGGGACACTTCTTAGGTGCTTGGAAAAGGATGAGTTGAACCAAGCATTAGCCGACATTCTTGAGGGAATTTGTGGAGGACATTCCAATGGTCTTGGCATGGCCTGAAGGTTGCTTAGGGCTGGGTACTATTGGCCTACTATACAGACAGATGTAGTAGTTTTTTCTAAGTCATGTGAAAAGTGTCAGAAACATAGTAACCAGATACATGCTCTAGGTAGGGAGCTTATTATGTCTATATCTCATTGGCCATTTCAGCATTGGGCCTTTGACCTTGTTGAGAAGATTCATCCCAACTCATTAGGTGGACACAAATTTATCATCACTGCTACTGACTACTTTACTAAATGGGTAGAGGCTATTCCACTTTCTATTGCCTCAGGCAAGATAGTTTCTCTGTTTATTTTGAACCTCATCATTTGTCAGTATGGAGTGCCTTCTAAAATAATAATTGAAAATGGAGGATAGTGTGTGTGTAAATTTTGTACCTGATCTGTAGACACAACACTTCAGTAAAACATTAGAGGTTAGCTATAATCAAAATCGTGCAAAATTGAAATCTAATTTAACCAAGCGATTTACTGCCTTCTAGTAGGTGTGAGATTAATGTTCTTAGATTGTTATCGAGATCAATGACCTAGATGACACCTAAACAAAGGATTTGAATGCAATTGATCTAGATATGAATTGAATGCAATTAATCTATATTTTTGAATTTTCTATGCAATAAGAATGATAAACTGATATGAAATCTATGCTAATATGAAAATTGATATGCTAAAATGATCTAACAATGATATGAAAAAGAATCTAAATGAATGGAAGGAAACAAAACAAATAGATCTCACAATAGCCTTGATTCGCAATAAGCTTTGATTCTCCAAATTCCAATTCTTCAAAATAGTTGTGCAATTCGTAGATGACTTTGGCAAAGTAAGCTTGCAAAATTATGAGATGAATTATGAAGAGTTAAAGCCTTATTTTTATAGAAATTCAAGGCTTTGGAGGTGCATGAGAAAAAAAAAAGCCATAAATCACTCAAATAACTCAGGTTGATTTTTGAGTTATTTTTAAATAAAGGATAATTAAGTCACAAAAATCATGTAAAAGCACAGTTCAACTCGAATTAGAAGTTTAGATCAATTTTAAAACTCAAAAAGATGTTGAGTTTCAAAAATCTAACAACTTGCATTGATTTTCCAATTTGAGTTTAATCGGTCCTTGAATGTGCACATGGATAATTATGATTTAATAAATAAATAAAGTGATTTATTCTCAACTTAACTACTTTTTGAAATAAAATAATTAATTTATGGGTTAATTAACTATTTTATCAAACTTTTATTAAAAATTATATTATTAAATAATGACAACTTGCTTTAATTAATTAAATAAAAATTTAATCAATTATTCATAGGATATTGGATTTATTGTCAAAATTAAATAATACAATTAATAATAGATAGAATTAAATTTAATTACATAATTAAGTGGCAAGATATTAAATCTAATTAATTAAATATGAAAATATTTAATTAATCAAACTTAGAATAAATGTGATTGATTGCCAAATAATTATAAAATTAAAGATAATTAAGATAATTAAGAATATTGCTAGGAATATTCCCCGATGCAGAATTTAAGATAATCAATTAGGATTCGATGATGTTTAGATGTGCCTTAGATTAGGACTTTGATATCAATTTCATTCGAATTGAAGATGTAGGAGATTAATGAACTTATAGCTCATTTTTGGGGTATTACATTTTGCCCATCTTTGAATTACTGTGCGAAGCGCAGTGGTTCAAAGAAAGTCTATGTTTGATAGAGATATGAAATAGATTCGAAATTGATAATTGATATGAGACAGAAGCTAATTGATATTGAATTGATATGGAGATAATAGGTCCTGAATGACCAAAGATAATGTTCACTATAATAGCAAATGAACTTATGATTGTGAAAAAGTGTCAAAACGCCTGACTCCAAACCTTAGGATTGCAAAGAAGTGAGTGATTGGTTCTAGACTTGATTGTCTTAGTAGAAATAGTAGGTATCACATCCGAATCCTTCAGTTGCCGAAGAACCAAGGAAAGAACACTATGATCCAATGGTTGCAAAAACTGATACAGTTTACAAGATTAGGAGGATACCAAATTGATATGGATCTTGATGAATCTGATATGCCCCAAGTGATGATAGATTTGACCCAAGCGATGAGGAATTTTGATGAATCAATAACTAGACGTGGTTGTTTTCTTGATTACTAAGGAAGATATGATTGAATTTGATTTACAGACTTTGAATGATGTGCAATACCATGCCCCCTTCGGGATTAAAATTGAAATATGACAAGAGAAGTCAACGTTAAATGGTTTAGAAGCATGTAAATTGATTTGAGAAGTGGTTGTACACGTTCAAGAATGCATTCTACATCATTGAAAGGTCCCAAAAGACCAAGTTTCACTAGGTTTGACCATGAGTTGACCATGGTTGACCAAGTTGAAATTTTGATAGTTTGATGTTAGATAATCAGTTAAGTTGAATACTGGATTTCTGTGATGATTGAAGGTCGATTATGCAAGTAGTTAATAATATAAACAATCTCAGATTTTGATTTTGATCCCGAAAAAGGATTCTACTTGTTGTTTCATTGGAGGAACCTTCGTGTGAGATTCCACTCTTGTTAGATTTGAAGAATTGATATGAAGAATTGTTTAAGCATTGAAGTTCATTTAGTCATTATGAGATCATGCAAAGATGAAAAATGCAAAGAAGCATGCAATATGAAATGCAACCTAAGACCTAGGACCTAGTCATTGATCATATGTCAATTTGTTATCATCATTGAACTTTTAGGTAACCAGATAAATCAATACAATGCCCACTAGCTTAAAAAATCCATAGACATATGAATATTGATTTGTATGTGCAAGAATCAATACAACCCACACTGGTCAAACAACCATGGACATATGAATATTGATTTTATTTTTGGAATGTCAGATTAGATATAAGTACCAAGGCATAAACACTAGGATGACCTGAATATCATGTCCATTTTGATATAGCAATTTGTATAAGCATCAAAACATAAACATCGTGATGACTGGAATACTCTTTGCATTGAAAACACATCAAACATTCAAGAGATCATTCTAAATCCAATGTGAATTACCCGTAGTGACCCTTTATCATTCACATCCTTAGGCAAGATCATGTTCCACAGTAGGAGAAAGAACTTACTCAAAAAGACAATAGTTAGATCAAACTTCCTTGAATTTTCTAGGTATCAATGGTCGAGGTACGCATGGCCATCCAATTCGAGATAGAGGCTCTTACAGTCGGACACCATTTCAATCCAGAATTTTCAAAGTTGTTAGATTTTTACATACAAGCAGAAGACAAAGAAAAGATTATGCCCCAAGTCATCACTCTCTAAATCTTGTAAAGGACATCATCAAAGGGCTCGAAGGGACATAATATGCAAAAATCTCAATGTGAATCAGTAAGCATACAAGGAGATAAAAATATGTAAAAAAGCATAGATTATTTTCAGTTGAGTTTTGATATTTGATTGCTTTGTTGTAGATGCAAAATCCTTTCTGGAGACAAGACAGACTAACTGACTCACATGAAGCTTCAAAGGACTCTGACTAGATATGATCCATCTAAGATACATGGGAGATCATAGGATATGACATTGATTGCCCCCAAGTGTTAAACATTGATAGGATATAGACACTTGAGTTGATTGGTGTACAGACCAACTTATTGAAAACTGAAAATGCAAAAACAAACCGAGAGATATGCACAAACTAAAGCAAGACTAAAAGCTGGGAAAGACCAAGATTGCACTAATAGATGGAGCATTTTGAAACAAGTGGCACCCGTTTGCTAGGTTTTCACTATCTTGGTAGAGATTCTATTTTTGCTACCAAGGCGCCTATTTCCAGGTTTTCACCAAGGCACTTTTTCTTTTTTTGCTTTTTTTTTGTATTTTTCATTTTTCAATTTTTTTTGAATTTTTTATATTTTTTTAAATTTTTTTGAATTTTTTTGAATTTTTGATATATTTTGATTTTTTTGTGAATCATCAAGGTGCCTATTGCTAGATTTTCACCAAGATGTTCATTTTTTCAGGACATTTTCCAATTTTAAAGATTTTTTAAAGATATTTTACCATAGACTGAACGCCTTAGGCGTAGAATTTCTTCAGATGGAGAACGTTGATTGGTTCTCAAAGTTGTTCTCCTTCAGTGATTGAGAGTTGATAGGCACTAGAGCAAAAAGTAGCAATGATTACAAAGGGACCCAGCCAATTGGGTTCAAACTTCCCCTTGCGTTCTCGATGGGATTGATTTTTAAGATTTTCTCTCAAGACTAGATCACCAACCCAAAATTCTCTGTGTCTGACTTTATTGTTGTAGCCTCTAGACATTCTCTTCTGATATACTCTGAGATGATCATACGCTGCTTATATGCACTCATCTAGTAGTTCATGTTTTTGCAACCTAGACACTCTGCAGTCATCATCAGTTACTAGACCATGCATTTTGATTCTTAGTGATGGGATTTCAACCTCAATAGGTAGTATCGCTTCAGACCCATAAACTGAAGTGAAAGGTGTAGCCCCTATAGGAATTTTAATACTTGTTCTGATACTGGTTCTGATACTAGTTTTGATACTCATTCTGATAGTGGTTTGGATACTGGTTCTGATACTCATTCTGATAGTGGTTCTGATACTTGGTATACTTGATAGCATCTTTTTCCATTGCAAACTCCCAAGAAAGATCATTATCATGTAGTCCCAATGTCTAGCAAGGTGGAGAACAAGAGGGATTGACAAGCTGGTAGAAGATATGGAAGAAAAGAGAATAAAGGATAATGAAGGGAAGAAATCCTCAAGGGAAAACTCCTCAAGAATACCCAAGCTAGGGAAAAATTGTCATGTAAAGTGCATTTGGACAAGAAATGAAAGGCTAGCATAGGATAAGTCACAAAATCATAATGCAAGAGTAGGAAAGGATGCAATCCAAAGGAGTAGACATATCAAGAGGCTTCATAGCACCGTGTTTTACTCTCTTTTTTTCTTTTTTTATTAGATCAAGACCAAAGGGGAAAAGGATAGCGATCGGTAAAAATGAATGGAGGAAGATGGATATGAAGGCTAAACATGGAAGGAATGAAAGCAAGATCATCATAAGATAGCTCACAAAATAGCCAAATGTTCATGTATAGATCAACATTGTCAAGATCAAAGAGAAGATGAAATGGATGAAATATGTAGAAGAACTATGCATGATACCTGATTGTCAAGTTTTCATCATGGTACTTATCCAAGGCGCCACAAAGGAGTGGTTTTCACCATAGGATGAATTTATTTATCTTTACTTTTGCTACCAAGGTGCCTGTTTCCAAGTTTTCACCAAGGCACATTTTATTTTTTTCATTTTTTTTTGAATTTTTTGAAGAAGGCAAGCTTTTTAGATAATGCTCCTTGAAAGGATAAACCATGATATGCCAAGGATTCAAAATGATATGCTCAAAGATGTTGATAGGGAAAGGGAGATGGAAGAGAAAATGGAGGATAAGGTTTTATGTAAAGCGAGTGAGGTTGGAAGATAGGAGGAATAGGCAAATGAGGAAAAAAGATAGAAGGTAGAAGGATAATGAATGGAAGGATTGTGAAAGGGTGGATGGAAAGGAAGACAAGGTCAACATTAAAACACACCTTGAAGGGTGGTGAGAGGATGGAGGAAATGTGAATGAAGGAATATGTGAAGGAATATGGTGAATGGATAGTAGAGGTTGTGGTTTAGGTGTATGGAATGGAGGAATGCTTTTGGAAGAAGATGAAGTGGAAGTCTTTGGAAGCTTGAATGTCAACTTCAATTTTTTTTCAACACCAGACTCTTTCAAGAGAGACTTTGGAATCCATATAGCCATAGGATTTTTATTTCCTTTTGATGATCTAGAGAGAATATCTTCAATGATGGATTTTGGAACCCATACTTGTCTTGTAGTTTTTTTCATAGATATCTCTTTTGACTTTCTGTTTCCATGTCTATTAGAGGAGACATGGTGATCTTCTTTTTTTGATGGATTCTTGTATTGCTTCTTTTTCTTGTATTGAACATTCAAGTTATGTCCAAAAGACTTGGGACTCGTGGAAGAAGGAGGATATGATTGGTTTAGATGGGTGGGTGGATGAAAAGGATTCAAGGGTATGCATCTATGTTGATCTTGAAGAAAGATAGGAGATGGAGGTATGTAAGGACCCAAGATGGATGGAAAATTAGGAGAGTTAGGAGGGGAAAGTGAAGGGACATAAGGACCCAAGATGGAAGGTAGACATGAAGCCCTTAGTAGTGGTGGAAGAGGTCCAAGGATGGAAGTGGAAGACACAAAAGGATAATCAATAAGTTCATTAGCATCTATATGACAACCAAGGATATTAGCATCTTTAGAGTGAGCATTAGAATTTTCAATAGAACTGTGGACATCTTGAATAGGAGCACCTTGTTTGATAGGATTGTTCAAAGCTTGCGAAGACTCAGGAAGAGTAGAAAGTGGAAATGAACATGGAGTGGTAGAACAAGAAGATGGAAGACTTTGATCTTGACAAGGATCTTTGGAAAGCATAAGCATATAATTTTTCTATTGATTTTTAATAGGCTCAACATTGGAAGTAACAACACCATTTTTAACAACCTTAATGGAAGTATCATCTTTAGAAAGCGCAAGTGTAGTAAGGTTATTTTGATTGTCAATAAGCTCAATAGTGTAAGTAGTAGCTTGATCTTGCTTAGGAGAAGACTTAAGACATGGTGGAATGCATGAAAAAGGGTTTGTAGGATCAAAAGAACCATGAAGTAGATAAGAGACATCAGGTAACCCACCTTTGCATGCTGGTTTTGATTTTTTTTGGGAGCTAAAACCCCAAAGTTTCAAAGATTTAATTTTATCTTCCAAACAGCTTGGAGCTTTGGTCTAAAATTTGTTTTTCAAGTTGGTGACATATTAGGGAAGCTATAGTAAAACATATAGAATTTTATGAGATGTTTTGAATTTTTAATAATTTGTTCTTTAAATTCTAGAAAAAATTAATATCTGATGTAAATCAGCATATTTTTTGGAAATTTTAATATTTTCGGAAAGAGATTTAAGTTATATAGGGGGTTCATTCTTTGTGTTTTAAATTTGGACATGATATAATAGCTCAAATAGTTAATTTACAAAAACTAGTCTGTTTTGATAAAATGGGTCTCGAGGGCACAAATGAAGAAATTTTTCTAAAAATTTTACATTTTTGGAAAGCTCTTTGTTTTTTATTAGGGGTCTCTATTATGAATTTCTATTTTTGTGGACAAAATCATATCAAAAAAATCAGATCTTGTTGTCTATGTCAAATGCACTGCAAAAAAATTAAAATTTTGTGATGGGTATGCACTTATTTTCATATGATACAATGCATGATATGAGTTTTTATTTGGATTAATTTTTGGTTATTATTGCTCCTAACAATTGATTTTTAGATCTAACCCTAGGGTTTTCATAAGTTGAATATACCTTGCATATCTTGTTTGCTTCTTGGCTTGTTGGAGAGTTCATAGCTGGCTTGCATAGTAAAGCTAAAAAAAAATTGCTAAAAATTAGGTAAAATCTAGTAAGCACGTTGCAAGGATCCTAGGTATTCTCCTTCATCTAATGGCATTTCGATTTGGGACATAAAATAAATCTCTCGTGTGTCTAGCTTTGGTGATTCTTTTCATGCTTTTGTTTTACACACTTGCATAATTAATACTAGGTTGTGACCCCTTAAGGATTCATTAAGTAGTCTTAGATACTTGTGATTGATCTTGATTGCTATCTTGGGTTATTGGACTCACTAATCTGTCGGCCCCTCATTTCTGCCCCATGGTTGCAATCTCAACGCCATAAAGGGGAGGGGTCAACAGGACAGAAGCATTAAGTGTTCCACTTGGCAACCCTTTTGTGCTTTTAGGAACTCACTTGTTTTCTAAGTTGGAGACTCATTTTCAGCTTGTGTGAGGTGTTAAGTGTTCCACCTTGTGGACTCATCTCATATTCACTTTAAGCGTTAAGTGTTCCTCTTTCTACTTTTTAGGTACTTTTGGTAGATTTGCTTTCAGAAATATATCTGTGCTCACATAGTAATTAGGCCCTATGAACACTAATCATGATTCTTGAGAGATTGGATTCCTAGTGAAATCTTTCTTGACGATAGAATCCTTGTAGGTAGGGAGGATACTTAGTGCATTTCACATTCAATTTGGTTAGTGTGTCTTCTCTTATTGATCGATACATTCTCTCTCAGGAGAGGTTGATAGATCACGTGGGGTTGACATCACGAGCTTTGGTGAATCAAAATTGGTTAGTGTGCCTTCTCTTATTGATTGATACATTCTCTCCCTATAAAGGTTGATAGATCACATGGAGTTGGCATCATAGACCTTGGTGAAGCAAAACTTTGTCTTAGCGTGTCAGATTAATCTGCTTGCTTTGTTTGGGTTAAAAGTGAAAAGGTATCAAAAACCTTGGATATGGAGCCAAGTCCCCTTGTGGTATAAATCTATGAGTCACCTTTAGAGAGGGTTAACCGTAGCAGACAATCCCTTCACAGGGAAAACTACATTGATAGAACCGCAGGCGGTCATAGCCATTTTCGCCGTGGTAGTGTCAGCCGCTATATAAATGTCCTTGTGGAAGAAATCTCCACAAGTATGGTTCATTATTGGGTTGTCAGATCTCCCTAGTAGCTCCTGAAGATTAAGTTCTCAGACTATGTCAAAACCCTGGTGCACTGGGATTGGAGTTCACCTCTTTGAATCATAAAAGTTGCAGAGTCAACCCATTACTAAAGACCCTAGTGAGGCCAAATTTTCATTTTATAGGGTATATGTGCATTATTGCAAAACTTTTTTGGAACATACACAATTAGCGCTTCTAAGGATTAGAATGAATAAGTCACTTGATTGTTCATGCACAAGGTTGTTTTTTCCTTTGCTCATTATTTTCAGACATGCTTGAAATCACTTGCTTGCTATTTTGTGTGCTTGTTTATCTATCTAGTTATTGAAAATGGATAAATCTTTTACAATCTTCAAATCTAGACATTGAAATTTGCAAATAATTCAAATCTGAAAACTCAAAATTTGCAAAATTTGAAGTAAAATCCTTTCTGGATTCAAAAGTCATTTCAAGAAGTCAGAAAGTCATATGAGTTTTTTTCAAGTGTCGTTTCATTACAACCCATCTATCATATGATTGAGTACCCAGTGTCGTACGAGTTTCCATGCCAGCAAATTCTCAAAGTCAAAATCTTGCAACTGTCGTATGATATTTTCAACTGTCGTTTCATTGCTACCCAACTGTCATATGAGTTTTTCAACTGTCATTTCATTGCTACCCAACTGTCGTATGATTTTTGCAACTATCATTTCATAGCATACCCATTGTCATATGAATCTACAAAGTGTCATTTGGGAAAAATTTTGAAGAGTTGTCAGAAAATTGTCAGAATTGCCGGATACTTAGCTTCTTCAGGCTATTTCCAGAATCTATCATACAAATCACTATGTCAAGAATAGAGCAATAGCTATTGAGAATCAGTACACATGCCTCAAAGAATCAATATACATGAGGAAGAAACTCTAATCACCACTATGATGAAGCAACTACAAGCTATGCAAGTTGAACTTAACAATCTTAAGAAAGAAAAGGAATCTAAAGAGTTCTCCATGGAATCTCTATACTCTTTTCCATTTGATAAAGACTTGTACATGTCACCATGCCCCCGGATAGAATTTGAGCAATGTGAGAACCCTTATGATAACTCTTCCATAGAGAGTGACACATCCAGCTTTAGAGACTATGATGACTATGACGAGAGACAATGTAATGATACCTATGACAGCTCTATTCCTAACAATCCTCCTCATTGTTCGTTCCTACTTACTACAAATGGGCCATCACATTGGATAGATTGTGATGGTGATCCATATGATTCTGATTTTGAAAGAGATTTTGATGGCTTTTGTGGACAATACCTTGATTATGATCCATCTACTACTGCTGAGGACTATAAAATGCATTGTGCTAGCTTGAAGCATCAATATTATAAGAATCCTTCTCCTAAGGACTCTCCTGCTGAAAATAAAGATTATCTTCTCAAGCAAGATCATGTTAATGCTAAACCTTTGTCTGGTGATGGTTCCCTTCCATCCCCTACTTCCTCCAATACCCATACATTTCCTAAAGCTTCTGAGTCTTTCAAATCTTTCACAGAACCTTCATCTGACACAAGCCCTGATACTTTTCATGTGGTTTCCTATAGTTATCCTCTAGGGCTACCTATTAAAGAAACTCAAGCTAACCTTCACTTGGCTGCAAATACTTTCAATAATGATAAACCTATAGAGCCTAAGCCTTCATATGCTATAATTCCTACTTCAGCTAGTCCTCCACCATCTCTTCCAAAGTCTTCCATACAATCCCAACATGCTTCCTTGTCCTTAGAAGTCTCTCCATGTCAAGAGGACTCTAAAAATGATAAAGAAAAGAACATAAAGAAAGATCAAGATCAAGAACCCTCCATGTCATCCACTCCTTTTCACAATGTCTCTTTCCTTAGTCAGGATTTCCTTGATCTCCTTCAATATCTCTTTTTCTTCCATTAGATGTTTCTTTTCCCAACTAATTCTAATCTCTATATTTATTTCTGGGAAGGGAGATGGAGGGAATTCAACAATGGGGCTAGAAGAGGAAGAAATTTTAAGCTATTGATAAATCAACAATTGAGGAGACCTATGATCCTTTGGTCCCCTTAATTGTGAAATTAATTTGTCCTTTTCTATGACCATAACCTTCAATTCATTATAAGCCTTGAGAATAGTTTCAAACTTTATTCTCTCTTCCTCTTTCTCATGGGCCTCCCTTTCTACAACCTTCAAGTTGAACTTAGCTATTTCTAGAATAATATTTGAGGCTTGAACATTTGAAGTATTTCCCACCCTCTCTACTAACAAGTTTCCTAAATATCTTGAGGAATATGCATCATTCCTTTTCTTATTTTGATCCATTTTAAGGGACCACATCACTAGAGGAGTATGGTCATCTGAAAAGACCACTCCCTTAATAGCCTATTGCGCTTGTTTGATAATAGAATGAACAATATATGTACTCTTTATTACAACATAAAAGACCACTGCATCTACAATATCTCACTTAGGAAGAATTAATACACCCACAGTATGAACCAATGCCCTCCCTTCATCTGGAGTCATATTCTCAAATTTTCTCATCAATTCCCCTTTCATCTCATTCTCAATATTAGTAATATCGCTATCAGGGAATTCCTCCTTTTCCTTTTCACAAATTTCCCTAAACTGAGAAATGTGTATAATCCACAAAAACTAAAAAAATGCCCTAGAATTGACAAAACTATCATCGGAAAGGAAATTATCACTACCATTTTTTACAATTGGGTCCAACTCCTTTCCAAAAAAATTTGATACAATAAGATCCATTTCAACTCTTTTCAATTCCTTTGGCACTCCCTCCTGTATCTCTTCATTTGTAACAATAAACTTTCCATCATTGCTCATCTGTATCAATTCCTGAGAAAGTCCCTATTCATCTAAATGCAATGTGGTTTAGGATGGAGAATAAATTTATTCATGTCTTTGAGGCACCTCTTCCTATCTCTGCCTCTTTAAAGAAGCCTCCATATCAATAGGATCATTCATTGGTCTCTTCTCCTTCAAAGAGGATGGACTGCTTGTAGTTCTTTGTTGAATGGGAAAAACAATATTGTAATCTTGCCTTTTATGAATGGTATACATTCCCCTAGAAACCAATTTTGCATATCTAGGCTAATTGAGGATTCTTCTCACCCTACCTAGATCAGCTTCAATCATAATTTTTTTTCTCATTTACTCTTGCATGATTCCTTCAAATTACACCATTAGGGTTTCCACTTTCCTTGCCCAAGGCTAAAATTCTTTTAGTGGGTCATATGTCTTATCAAAGATTTGGATAAAATCCAATGTTTTCTTGTAAATTAACCACTTCAAATTTTTAACTTCTTGCTCTTGAAGTTTGAGATCATTCCTAACAACATCCTCTAGAAAATTGAATTGGTGTTCCATAGTAACACACCTTGTTCTCTACTTAAACATTCCACTTATATAAAACCCTCATTGTCAGCACACCTAGATATAGCAGAAGCCATCCTGTAGGGTTCCAAAACTTTATTCAAGTGAACCCAAGCACCTTTGATAATAATGAGTTGATGAGAGATTGTGATACTTGGAAAGAGAGTTCCCCTTCCCTTTCCAGTCAGGGCTAGTTCTTGCAACTCACCAATCTATCTTAACATATCTGAAAACCCCACCTTCAAGGAGACTTGGTATGGTAACACATAGGGGCTTCCCCTATATCCATATACCCTAAAAACTATGGATACTAGATACAAAATTATGTCATCAAAGTTATGAACTATCGTGATATCCTTAGCATACTCCATTGGCCTAATTAATCTTAATAACTGCATAGGAATTCTAGGGTTCTCCAAATATAATTATTATCTTAGCCTAGAGGAAAAATTCCTATCAAACATCACATAACTAGCATCAGCACAATCCTAAGATAGCTCGGTACTCCACAATTGGACTGGTAATGTCTCACCATCTCTCTCCCACACTATGTCCATTGTCTGGCTGAAAAAGTCCATGCCTCTATACAAGAACATATGCATTAACATAGAATACCATCCAAATGTTCTATCAAATTTCATCTTATGGATTCCTATCAAACCTTGATCAATCAATTCAACAATAAAAGGGGAAAAATAAAAAATCAGTGCCAAATGGGGGTGTAAGATTTGCATCATCATGAACATATAGTGGATTGGCATGTTTGTAGCCTCATGTTCACCAAAAATATAAGTTAAGGATTTGTACATGGTCTGAGCCCTCAAACTAAAAATATCTAACCAAAAAGGTTATGGGGTACTTGAACTGACCATACATAGGCTACTAATTTTAGATAAAAACTCCCTCAAAGTTCCACACCTAAAGTATTCTCTTTGAGCCTCATAAACTTTATTAAATCCATCAAAATTAATCTCCTCCAGAACAACATAAGGGTCATTTAGTGAGAATAATTCTCTTATTTCATCCTCTGTTTTATTTATCAGAACATTTCCATCCACACCTCTTACTACCCTTGACACTGGATCATAACAATTAGCCACCTATAGCAATTAAAATGTCTACGTCCATGAAAAAACATGGCACAACTAATTTACCAACATCAAATTGCCAGATATTACTGACTAGCACACATGCATTCCTCTGAGAATATGAATCTTTAAACAAGATCAACCCACTATATTGATTTCCAACCCTAGCATCCCTTAACCATATTCCCCTCTCATATAATCCATTTGCTAAAATATTCCTAGAGTTTCTTGACACTAATTCTTTCATTTTTTATGTATCAATTTCAAAAGGAGGAAGTAACTGCAATAAATCATCATAGACTACTCTCTTCTAGTAGTCAATCTGTCCTATAAATTCCCTTTGTGGTGTCATTCTTAACAACTAGGGTTTTGGGTATGTGTAGGATCATGGTATGCCAACAAGTAGCGATGTGATATCGAAGTCCTAATTGATAGACTCTTTGGAAAACAAATATAACTTTCAAAAAATATAACATTTTTAAATTTGAGATATACATCACATTCTATGCTTCACCTAGTATAACAATAATAAACAATTTTTTCAATTTGATGAATTTTAGACTAAGTTAAGGTGGTTAGACATGAGAGTTTTTATATTCAGGAAAATTTGTAGCAGAAAAATCATAATTAATTATTTAATAGGAAAAAAATAGAAAAAAATATACATCACATCTGGACATGAGTCTACTACTTTTATCTGGAATCTTATAAAAAATATTATCATTTGATTTTTTTTTAATGTGGTTAGACATACGCCTACTTGTTATCCTTCTAGTGTTGATTGATAGACTTATTAAAAAATAGCTATAACTTTCAAACTATATAACATTTTTGAAATCCAAAACATGTGTCACATTGTATTCTTTTCCTAGTACAAGAAAATTAAAAAAAGTGTTCAATTTGATAAAGTTTAGACTAAGTTAATGTGGTTAGACACGAGAGTTTCTATATTCTGGAAAAGTTGTAGAAGAAAAATCATAATTAATTATTTACTTGGAAAAAATTACAAAAAAATATGTGTCACATCCGGAAAAGAGTCTACTACTTATACCTAGAATCTTGTGAAATGTTTTTTATCATTTGATTGTGTTTAAGGTGGTCAGACATACACCTACTTCTTCTTTTTTTTTCTGAAATGTTTTTACTACAACATTGAAATTTAAAATTTTCAACATATAGAATAATTGTTTTTCAAAAAAGGCCTCATATCTTAGAAACTAAATTCAATTTTCTACAAATTCTCTTCTTACATATTTTTGATATAATATTTATAACTTGTTCAAGTTTTTATGTCAACTTGCCTAAACCCAATTTTCTGAATTTTCATTGCCACTTAAGGGCCTCATTTGGCATACAATGATTCTGCACATACCCTTTTATAAAATGATATTCAGAAAAAAAAACAAAAAACATGCAAACCCATTTCAAACTTTCATTCAATAGTATGAGGAACACAAAGTGTAAGTACTTAAAAAAGAACGGTATAAGGCACCTACCGGTTGTTTGAAATACTTGCAATTTGAATATGCACACAAAAACATGTTCACCTAAGAAATCAGAAGACAATGTTTCATTGAAAAGACCCTAACTTTCCTTATACCCTTGTCATCTTTGTGCAACTAACTTGAACACGAAGTGCCTTTAAATCAACATGGTTGAAAATTGCCGCATATTACATTCACAAGGCACATCACACCTCGGATATTTAAATTTTAAAACTATGTCGTCAATTCTACTTTCCCTGTCATATCGAATGACCATCCTAAAGTTTGAACAAGAAAGGGTTTGTCTTTTCCCAAGCATAATTCTCAAAAAAAAATTATTTCATTTTAACTTAGCACACATGTCAAGATATCGCAAACCCGCCATGACTAAAGATCAAGCATCTTTTCATCAAGGCAATCCGCCTACCATAGATCTTTCTCTTTTTTCATTGGTTAAATAGTAGTTTAGGATAGATGTCATTTAGTCGCATTTCCTTGAAGTAAAAAACCTGCCAAAATGAAGCTTTGCGGGAGAACGATTACCATGAGATCAAAGAAAAAATGGAGGTCATGATAAAACTAGATAAACCTAAAGTATAAAACTTGCATGCACTTGTGATTATTAATACAATGTATTTAGATTGTATTAGTATATTAATTATTTAGTATATAATGCATTAATATTTGCATTTACCCAAACATTCACACAATATAAGGAATTCGATGAAAGATCTACATAATTAAATTTTATTTTAAATATATGTCAATTTATTTAAAGGTAAATAAAAAAATATAATGAAATTTAGAATATAATTTTTTTTATTTGATATGTTTCTTCACAATATTATTTTTTATTATTAGAATATTTCAACAAAAATAATAAACAATATTTAATAAATTAAAATTTTAAAAAAGAAAATTGATAAGTTTCTTCACAATTTTATTTTTTATTATTTCAAATTTTCAATAAAATGAAATAAACAATATATAATGGTTAGTGTTGTGAAAAAATATTTCCACTTCACATATCTGAGATATTTGAAAATCATAAAGCTAAAAACAATATATGTATTTACCCTTTTTGGATTATGCATGATCTTATATCAATAGCAAGATCTAAGTAACTTTATCTAAATTACTTACATGCTTATTTTTCAGATTATACATCATCTTATATCAATAGAAAGTTCTAATTAACTTTATCTAAATTGGTTACATTCTTATTTACACATTAAACATCTAATATACATATTTAGTAGTTTGTAATATCTAAATCCGATAATCCAAAACATTTCATTCAACTATAATATTTGGAATCATATAAAGTGAAAACATGATCCAAAAACCATAGGAAACCTTTTTTGGATACATCGCCATCTTACATCAACATCTGCAAATTCAATATTATATTTTATATAATTGAATAGTTTAATAGAAATTAATAATAATAATATAAAATTATAATTGAATACATTATTAAAAATAGCTAATATATAATAGTTAGGATTTACAACATACTTAGGGTTACGGTTTATCATAGGAAACCCTTTTTGAATTATGCATGTTCTTATATCAATACCTGAAAATTCAAATTCAAATTCAATACTAAATTTATTATTATATTATAAATTTATAGAGCTCAAATTAACTTTATCTAAATTACTTACATGATTATTTTTATGAAACTTACATGCCAATGTGGACTCTTGATTGTCTCTATTGTGATTATTAATACAATATATTTTGATTGTATTTACTATATTAATCATTTAGTATATAATGCTTTAAGATTTGCATTTAGCCAAACATTACACACAATATAATTAATTCGACAAAAGATATACATAATTAAATTTTATTTTAAATATATTTCAAATTATTTGAAAAAAGGTAAATAAAAAAAGATAATCAAATTGATAATATATATTAAAAAAAAAAAATTTTATTTGATATGTTTCTTCACAATTTTATTATTTATTATTACAATATTTGAATCAAATTAATAAACAATATTTAATAAATTTACAAATAATTTATTTTTTTGATAAGTTTCTTCACAACTTTATTATTTATTATTTCAATTTTTGAGCATAATTAATAAACAAAATATAATGCTTAGGGTTATGACATACTTAATATCAAGCTTAAAATTAGGGTTTAATGTTAGGGTTAGGGTTTATCACAGGGAACCCTTTTCGATTATGTATGATCTTATATCAATACCTGATATACCCAAAAATAAATACAATCAAGGCCAACACAAAAAATAAACGATTTCGGATTTAGTAGTTAGTAACATTTAAACCGATAATTTGAAACATTCCATTCAATTATAATATTTACAATCACATAACCTACAAACATGATGCAAAAACCATAGGAAACTTTTTTTTGATATATCGCCATCTTACATAAACATCCGCAAATTCAATATTATATTTCATATAATATAATAGATTAAAAAAAAATTCTAATAATAATATAAAAATATTATTGAATACATTAGTAAAAATGGCTAATATAAAATGGTTATGGTTTACAACATACTTAGGGTTACGGTTTATCAAAGGAAATGCTTTCTGGATAATGCATGGTCTTATATCAATACTTGAAAATTCAAATTCAGTAGTGAGAGTTCGTTGTTTTCATGGGCCAATCAGTGCGCCGTGACAGGTGTCGATTAATTGCAATGCCTTCAAGAAAAAAATCGACAACAAAAAACTTTGTGGGACAATGATTACCGTGAGATCAAATAAAATATGATGATCATGATAAATCTGGATAAAGCTAAAATATGAAACTTACATGCGAATGAGGACTCTTGATTCTCCACTTCTGATTAACAATATACTATATTTATATTGTAATTAGTATATTAATCATTCAATATATAATGCTTTAATATTTATAATTACCCAAACATTACACATAATATAAGTAACACTATGAAAGATCTACATAATTAAATTAAATTTTAAATATATGTCATTTTAAAAAAAGGTAAATTAAAAAATATACTAAAATTTATAATATAAAACATTTTTTTTATATGTTTTTACACAAATTTATTATTTATTATTACAATATTTGAATAATTGTAATAAATAATATTTATTAAATTTTTTTAAAACAAAATTCAAAATTTGAACAAAATGTTATCTCTTTTATTGTATTTTAATGGTTACAAATGGACCTGATAAATTAGAAACAATATAGTTGTTGATTTATTATAACAAGTACTCTTATAAAAGATATCAAATTATATAACTTAGTATAAATTTTAATAAAAAAAAATATTTAATTTCATATGTTTCTTTCCAATTATATTATTTATTATTACAATATTTCAATAAATTACATAAATAATATATAATGATTACAATTACGATATAACATAGGAAAACTATTTCGAATTATGCATGCTCTTATATCAATACCAGAAAGTACAAAATTATATTATTAATTTATAAACTTCTAATTAACTTTATCTAAATTATTTACATGCTTAACTTTTGGATTATCCATCATCTTATATCAATATCCATAATATCAATTACAAATTGAAAAAAAATTCAGTTGGAAAAGATTTCAAAGTTAGTACAAATTCAACAGAAAATATTACCAAGGTCCATTTACTAATGATATTAACGTTCGATGACATCCATATAAAATCGACGTTACTCATAATGCCTTCAAATTATTGTAATCGACATTTATTTATGGCGGGATCGTGATAACCATTCGATCAACATGTACTCCAAGCATCACTTTAATTGACCTACATATTACGATTAACAAATATGTCAGATATCCAATCTCATAAAGCTTATTTCTCTAACAGTTGTTCCAGAAACACACTAATTGAAAAAAAAGAAAATAAAGCCACACATCGTTCTATGCACCAAATTTACTAATACCCACTATATTCAATGCACATAGCGTTAATATCTACAAGGAAAAATAATTGTCCTCAAAAACAACAACATTAATACCATTTACCCTTGAAAGCTTTTATGACTATTTAATTATCACCTATAACTATTAAATGCCCACTATCTATAACATCATTCTTTGAACTTACTAAATATCTTAAACACCATTCCAGCCAAACAGAAAAAACCCAATAAATCTATCACTGCAACATAAGAAGCCCTTTATCAAAAGTATGCATTGTAATCTATTACCCTTTACAGAATGACTACCAAAATAAATAGTTACGATCATCTCAATGGAATAGACAGTGCATGGAAAAAGAAATCATAGATACAAAGTTGTATTTTTACAATTTAAATGATCTACACAGAAGAATAAATTCACAAGCAGTTCATCCCATTACACAAAGAGTCATTGACAGTGGATTAATACAAGATACAAGGTTTCCAATCCCTATTCAGGTACCAGAGCTCATTATGGAATGCATTCAAAGATTTGACCTAGATACCAAATAAATAAAGAAACAAAACAACCAAGTTCTCATCACTTTGACCAGAGATTCAATACAGAAATTCTTTGGTTTACCTTCAAGAAAACAATATTCAAAATGAAATTTCTCTCTGGCAGCTTCAAATTTTAATGAAAAAAGGTCACGATGGCGAGCTATAATTTCAACAAAATGGTTTGAAACCATTAGAGCAACCAGTTCAACATTACCCAAAACCCTATACGAAATAAATCTAAAAAAAGAGATTGTAGACATTTTAGTACTTCTGCACAGAATCAGAGGAAGTGAACAAGCCCTAAATTTTGAAGAATAGTGGTTTTTCCTTGTGAAATCTATATGTGCAGATAATACTTATATAGATTGGGCACAACTAGTAAGTGATAGACTTACTAAATTGCTTGTCTCAGCAAAATATTCATACAATTTTGCAATGTCACCTTTCCTCATCTATGCCCTGGCATGTCAACAAAAAGGGAATGACCTACCTAGTGTTACTGACTATGATGAAAATATTCAGGTCTATGATTTCTACCCCTGCATACAACTAGAAAATATATATGCACATTACAGAAGGGTTAATGATATTTTTACAATGAAGATATACCGTGCAATTCAAGGTTGTCCAAAATGTAGATTATCAAATGCAGTCACACAAACAATAATGTAATTTGGATGCTATTATACACAATATCCTATATTTACATATTTCAGGATTGGAGCTTTCGATGGCTTTCCATTCAAATTGCCAAAATATCCAGATGATAAAATGGTTTTGATAGAGTTATGCAGACATATCATCAAGGTCAAGAATAGATGCAGCAAATGCCATAAAGAAGGTATTCATTTTCTAATTTACATAGGACCTTATACATGCTTTTCTATGTATTATTCAATAAATCTCATCAAATCATCTCAAAAAAATATAAATTTGATGAATATAATGTTATTAGACATTTCAATGCCTCCTTAGTACCCCGTCACATATGGACCCTCCCTCCCAGCCAAACCTTCACTTCATTCCATGTCTATCTTTGAGGAAGATAATAACTTCTTATTGCATCCTTTCTCCTTAGATGAGGTCAAGTCTTTAGTTTTTTCCATGAAGGTCGATAAGGCTCTAGGCCCTGACAGACTTACTCCCTTTTTTTTCCAAAAATGCAGGGACTTCATCAAGATGGATATATTGGAGGCTGTGGAGGAATCCAGGAGACATTCATGTATGTATAAGCCCTTGAATAATACTTTTATCACCTTAATCCATAAAGGTTCAAGCTCAGGACCTTTCTCAGACTACAGACCTATCTCTTTATGCAATATAATCTAAAAAATTATTACAGTCTATCTCAGTTCGCCTAGGCAAAATTATCCCTAAGATCATCTCTGACCAACAAGGTATTAGCACATGCAAAAAATTTCATGGCTGTAGCAATTTCCCCCTAGTCTCTACAGTTGTTTTTAGGTCTCTAGCATAAACACTTAGTTCAAATTTTTGAAAAACTAGTCGTTGGTGTAGAAAATCCCTGGCCCTGTTCTAATTTGTCATTACTTTTTGGGTCACTAAAACCTCTAAAATGCATGTGCTAAATGGTTAACCCCTTTTTTTGCATGATCGCATGAACCTTTTTTGTGTTATGCGATCTTGTGACTAATGTTTTTTAGGCCCCTTTTAATTTTCCTAAGTCTCAGTGTTTAATATTTCCTATGTTTCGGCCTTCATTCTTTCCTGGGCCCAGCTCTGACACCATCTCGATCTAATGGTGGTCATATATTCTTATGGGATGTGTCAGAGCTATGCACTTTTGCGATGGTCGTTGATCTTATTTATGACAAGACACTTCAAACAGGTGGGTCCAAAGTGACACGTATGCACAAATGGTGGATTCCTGTTAGAATTTGTAATCTTTCCTTGGTGTATTTATAAACCAAGGTTAGACTATTATTCTTTTCTTGTTGTAATATATTAGGATATAAGCCAAGGTATCTTAATATCTTTCTTTTTTGTCTTCTTTCCACTACATTCTATTTCATCTTCTAGTGGAATATGTAAGGACAAATATTTATTTTGTAATGTAGTTTATTCCTCCTTATGAGGAACCTCACACTTGGCCTCACCCACTTATGAATGGTGGCATTCATTCTCATTAGAGTTACATTTTGAACTCCTTCACTCATCTCTACTTATAGAGATATTTCTCCACACACATAACACTTCTTCTCTATTCTCTCTTTCATTCTTCAAAATATTGTATGAGCTAAAGCTCTCTCTCTCTCTCTCTCTCTCTCTCTCTCTCTCTCTCTCTCTCTCTCTCTCTCTCTCTCTCTCTCTCTCTCTCTCTATTTTTCCCATTCATAATTCATGGGGGGTTTTTTACGCTTTTCCCCCTTCAAAAATTCTTGTCTCCTTTGTTGTTTCTTTTTTGGTGTATGCTCTAAGGATTAGATTGATTCATGATAATCTTCATTTTTCCTTACTCAATTGGATTAATTTGTTCCTAGCTTGAATTTATTTTCCATTTTAACATGGTATCAGAGCAGGTTTAATCCATTTTTGAGTTCATAGGTTTAAGCGATTATCATATCTCGGAGCACTCCAATTCGGAGACTCATCTTTTTTAATTTGAGAGAGTTTCTTAGTTCATATAATTCATTCTCTTAGAGTATCTTTATTTGGTTATTTATATTTATCAAAAGTTTAATTCAAAAAAAGTCATTATTCTAACGTTTAGCTTTATCTTCAAAAATTCAATATTTTATTATATTAACCTTGTTTGGTTTGTGCAGGTTTGGGAAAATTAAGTTCAATTAATTTTTCTTAAGTTTCATTTCTTTTCATGCAATAATAAATTATAGAATATTTACTAGCTATAGATTCCTTTATAATATTTAAATTACCCTTATAATATTCATAATATTTAAATTACCTTTATAATATTTATAATATCATAATTTAGCTTATTTGTGCATATTCAATTTCTTTTAGCTACGTTTTTTAGTAACTGCCTTGTCAGTTATTTGCTATCGAATTAGTATCTTTTTCAGATTTGTATTCATTCCTTTTCTATTTTTTTTAGAAGCGTTTTCATTCTGTGGTTTTTTCATTTCATCTGCACTTTACATGCATCTCTGAAAAATAATATCATAGGTTTATTCTTGTTTCGTTGTCATTGCATGCATCTATTTTAACAGTTACTACTCTTGGTTTTGCATGTGTTTCCTTTGTGACTGTTATAGCATTGCATAATTTGTTCCTCGCTGAGATTTTCAGTCAAAAATCTATCAGTCTACTGTGGTAGCTTTTGGTTTATTGGTTTGTCTTTTTTTACAAGCGTTCATATTTTTTTATTGCTTTTTACATTTTTTTTATAGCCTTGCATTGTTCATCACTGTTATCTATTGTGTCGGGCATTGTAGTAACTTTGAGGACTACATGCGTATATTTTATTGTTTCATATTTATTTAGTTTGCATGCGTATTCGCCTTTTAAGCTTTCCTATTTTATTCTATTGCATGCGTATTGAGACAGACGGAAGAAATATCGGCATTATCTTTGCTCTCATTTTTTTCAAAATTCAATATTGGGTTATCTACAGTAACTTTTTATTTGTGAAAGGTCATTCGATAGCCTGCAGTAACCTTTTATTTTGTTTGAGAGGTTTCATTCGCTGCTTATTGGTTCACTTCACAATTCAAGTTTCTATTTGAATCAATTGCATGCATATTGAAACAGCTTATTGCATGCATTTTTTAAAAAAAATTGTTGCATGTTACGCTCCTTATTGCCAATATTTCTCTCTTGGTCCAAATCTTACATTATTAGATAACGTTTTTTATTGAATATTGTATTAAACTATCGTATTGGATAACATTTTTATTGTATTCATTTTTGGTATTCTGCTAACATTTTTGTAGTTGAGCTAGTATCATTTTTATTGAATATCATTTTTATTTCATTTGCTAATTTAGTGCACTTTCATTGCATGCATGTAGGTTTTTATCGCATTTAATAATTTGGGTCTGCATAACTTCGTTGCATAACCATTATATATTATCATTCTTCTAACATTAGATTTACCTTTTTTTATATTTGCTAATGTTTCCAATTTGCAGGAAATTTGAATTTATACTATCAATTTGCTTTTCTTAGTCTGTTGTTTCTTCTTGCATGCCTGTTCCAGCTGTCCTTCCAATCTTTTATAATAAGCTGCCCTCTATATGAATGCCAAAGTAGTACTTTTAATTTTGTTGAAGATATTTGTCTGTCAAACTACCACGTTATTTCTTCCAGCACTATCATTGCATAATGTTCAAATCTGATATTAAACTTTGACATCATTGCATATACGTTATCGTTATCATTGTATTTATTATACTCCTCTTTCATAACGTATACTGTTATAATATAATCTTTCATTTATTATATCATTACATTCATTATAATCATTCCATTAAACGTATAACTTACAGTGTATAATGTATAGCGTTTCATTGTTATAATTAAGTTTTTAACATTCTTACATTATTAGTTTTGGTTCTTATGTATTAGGTTTGAAAGTTATGATTTTTTAAAACTTCTTTTAAAAAGGGTTTAAATACTTTTTTAAATCATGAATATTCTTTGTTAAGAAGAAAAAATATATTCCTCTTAATGCACGTGGTTTTATAGTTTTAAGGAAAGGATATTTATGTGATTTCTTAAAGTTTTTTAAAAAAATTGTTCTTGAAAGTTAGAATTTTAATATTTCATTTATAATTTATTATAAGTTTTTTTAAAAAGAAAAATGCTAAATCTTAATATATATTAAAAATGTTTATTTAGATTTTTTAATTTTTTCCTATTAAACCTTTTTTTCATATTCAATAGGGGTGTTTATTTTAAACTTTTTAAAAAAAATTATTATTACTAATTTAAATTCATTTTTTTAAGATATTAAAGGTGTTTCTTTAAAGCTTTTTTTCTAATTTAATTTCTACTCCTTTCAAATAAGGGGGATTTTTTTCTATCTCTATTATTGTTGTCATGTCTCTATTTAAAATCACTCTTTCAAATTATTCTATTTGGTGGACTCACATGACCGCTATTTTAAAAAATGAAAACCTATTTGATGTTGTGTTTTCTCCTAATGAGAAACTGACTTCCACCGCTCCTTAGGCTGACCAAGATTCCTGGCAGTCAAAAGATGATGAAGCATTTGGCCTAATTGGCCTTTCACTTCATCCAGATTTATATCATCTTCTCTCAAACTGCACTATAGCTCATCAGGCTTGGTATGCCTTAGAAACCAAATTTCAAACCTTCACAACAACTATTCCCAATGGTAACCTTTATGATGTTTCTAATTTGAATAATAATCCTATTCCTACTTTTTAATCTAATACTTATTGCTGTCTAGTTCAAGGAAGTGGTAATGTTTCTATTCCAAATGATGTGCTTTATGCTCATATTTTGCAAGATAACAACATCTCTAGTTCTGCTCCTCACATTAACGATAATATTGCTACTCTTCAAAAGGATAATTATGAGCATAATAACCTGTTTAGTGCTAATGATGTTGGCAATAATCTATTTTACCCTCTTATTGATGATATGCTTGACCAAGAAGATGAAATTATCTCTAACTTTCTTAATGTACTTTACCTTCTTTTGATTATCCTATTACAATTATGGTTATTAATCAAGATGAAATTTATGATGAAGGTACCAATCCTATGATTATTATGGAGGTTAATGATAATAATGATGATACTTATACTAGCTCTCTTCTTGATATTTCATATATTGATGAATATGTTACAGATTTGTTTTATGCAACTAGAGATTGCATTTCTAATTCTATGACTCATGATTCACATTATGATGAATACGTCTCAGATTTATTTTATGAACTTGAAGATTTATTTTATAATTCTATGAACCATGATTCACAATATGATTTTTTCAACAGTGTTACTGATTCAACACTAGGTGATCCCAATGATGGGCTCTCTACTAGTGGTTCTTACCTTTTTGTAGGCTCAAGTATTGATTATGTTCCTATATGCTCCAAAGTAGATCATGAATTTCATGACACTCAAATGGTTTATATGGAGGACCAACCTCCTTCTCTAAACTATAAACTTCTTGATAATATTGATGGTGATTGTGCTTATACATTTAAATCTATTTGGTTTACAAAACCTCTTTATGATGAATTAACATTTAATGATTCTCATTCAGATTTTACTGATTTATTTTTAGAAGGAAATCCCAATCATGGGAGATCCCCTCATTGTCCTTGTTTTTTTGAAGATTTAGGTGATCCTTCTTGGATAAACAATGAAGAATTTAATAGTTTACCTACAGATTTGGGCCTATATTCACAAAAACCTAAACCTGTGCATTACAAAAATCAAAGGAATCCTACTTCAAGATCCAAGCACTTATCATTGCACCATCACCTTATATCAACACAAAGTGAAGAAAATTCAGCTTTCCTCTACTACAAGAAGGACAATCCAGTTGCAAAATTTTTGTAATTACCCCAAGTAAAGATTAAAGGGGGGTGTTAGAATTTGTAATCTTTCCTTGGTGTATTTATAAACCAAGGTTAGACTATTATTATTTTCTTGTTGTAATATATTAGGATATAAGCCAAGGTATCCTAATATACTTCTTTTTTGTCTTCTTTCCACTACATTCTATTTTGTCTTCTAGTGGAATATGTAAGGACAAATATTTATTTTGTAATTTAGTTTATTCCTCCTTATGAGGAATTTCACACTTGGCCTCACACACTTATGAATGGTGGCATTCATTCTCATGGGAGTTACATTTTGAACTCCTTCACTCATCTCTACTTATAGAGATATTTCTCCACACACATAACACTTCTTTTCTATTCTCTCTTTCATTCTTTAAAATATTGTATGAGCTAAAGCTCTCTCTCTCTCTCTCTCTCTCTCTCTCTCTCTCTCTCTCTCTCTCTCTCTCTCTCTCTCTCTCTCTCTCTCTCTCTCTCTCTCTCTCTCTGTGTGTGTGGCTATTTTGCCCAGTCATAATTCACAGGGGTTTTTTTACACTTTTCCCCCTTCAAAACTTCTTGTCTCCTTTGTTGTTTCTTTTTTGGTGTATGCTCTAAGGATTAGCTTAATTCATGATAATCTTCCTTTTTCCTTATTCAATTGGATTAATTTGTTCCTAGCTTGAATTTATTTTCCATTTTAACAATTCCATTGGTCCATCTGTTAATACAGTGGTAGTTGTCAGTGGGACCTAGTTTCCTAATGTGTTAGAGAGTCCTGACCTTTTCAGACAATCAACGACGGGTGCATGATCTTATGGGATGTGTTAGAGGTTTAACATCATGCACTGACCATCGATTCAATCTTTCTCACAGGGGATAAAGTGCGGTGGGTCCACATGCCTGGTGTGCTGATTTGGTGGTATTTGATTGGTCCACATAGTGTGACTGGGTATGTTGTCAGTGGGGCCAAATTTTTTGATTTTCAGTGGGTTCTGATAGTGATAGAGCATCAACGATCGTCATGTAATCTGATGGGTTTTTTCTGACACTTGCAATCTTCAGATGACCATTGATTTCATATCTTGTTAGAGGATCTATAGAGTGGAGGTAAAAGGCTAATCCAATGGTTGTCTTAAGTTCTCATAGAATCTTTATGCTCCATGCAAACTTAAGAAATCCATTGATTTCATTAAAGGCGGGCCCAAGTTTTGGTCTAGGCGCTTAGCGGTTCTGATAAAGTGTTTAGTGGCCTAACAAAGTTTCAAGGGTTCACTCATTCGCACAGTAAAATAGCGGTGCTCTAGAAAAGCTAGCGGTTCAGTGAACAAGCATTCACCTAATCACTAAAATATCTAGTGGTAGTATAAAGTATTCCACAAATGGCTGATTTCCCTTCAGTCACCAGTTCGCTAGATGTAGCTAGGATGAGTTAAGTTCCTTTGGTCACTAGTTTGTGGGGTTAAGCGATGAGTTAGTATTTCATTTCCTGAATAGGAAAATGCCTTGTCGCATGTTTGCTAGGAGTTAACCGAAGGGTAGTAGTTGAGTTAAGACTTAAAGACCATGAAAAAGAAAGATCTAATGGCCACGACTTAAATTTGATCTGATTTCAAATGTCGACCACCGATTTGCTACTAGCGCTTGGAAATGACTGTTGTTTTTCAAATTCAAATTTGTAGAGGGTTTCTCAATGACAGAAAGGACCAAAATTGAATGCTTTCATGGCCGGATTTGATTTGTTTGGTGGCACTTGGTATTGCAGTGTGGTCCAAGGTGTTCCATGATTGTCTGCAGGGGTCTGTACTATGTTTTTTATGCTTGAGGCATGTTACAAGTGGCTGAACAAGTTGACATTTTGGGTGTTTTTGTGGTTCTCAGTACCTTCTCAGTGAATTTGTCATGATTGGGATCACTCTGGGATCTGTCTTCTCTTGGTTGCCTAGGTTTCTTCCCCTATAGTAAATTTGTGACCATTTCTAGTGGGTCTGGTGGGTGAAACCCTAACCCTAGTCATCTATAGCTTGTTGCAACCTATTTTGGGTTTTCAAGATGACTAGGGAGTATATATTGTATCATTTTTTATTTAGAGAGGGTTCCAAATCTTTCTTTTAGTCCCTAGTTGTTGATGGTATTATACTGAAAGAGGAGCTGGATTTTGGGTCTTTCTCCTATCTTTGTGTTGCTTTGATTGTATATTGATCCTGAATATGTTAATGAGAATGCTATTGAGTTCCAATCTTGCATTTGTGTATGTCTTCTTGTTTCGGTTCTGAGCTCATATATGTTAATGTCACAAAGTGTATTAGCATATGGTAAACAAAGAGTATTGTGAAGTCATCTTTGAGTTCCTAACAAAGTTGGGATTAAAGTCTTTTAGGTGAGTTCAATGAGTTTACAACCAAATTAGAATCTGATGTCCTTGTGTCTGAGGGAGAGGGGTAATAAGCAAAGCACTTATCCTAAGTCTAGGAGTGTTTGATATAAGATCTTTAGTTGGTGTATGTAATTGGGTGACTCTTTGCCCTAGGTTAAGGCACTGCTCCATCCTCCAAAGGCATTTCATTGTTGTCAACCACACACACAAATGCTTGTGCCACTTTCTCGAGGGCAATGGATGTTGCCTTTTTAGATTTTATAAATGATTTCCTTGTTGTATATCAAGATGATTTGACTGCCTATTCCAAGAAGGAAGAAGACCATTGTACTCATTTAGAGAAAATATTTGTGAGGGCCTTGGAATATGGCATTTCATTAAATCCAAGGAAATGTGCTTTTGCTGTCACTAAAGTTAAGTTGCTTGGCCACGTAGTTGGGAAGCAAGGAGTGAGAATTGACCCTGAGAGGGTAGCAGCTATTGATAAAATTAAAAGACCAAAGAATGTTAAGGGGATTCAATCTCTCTTTGGTTAGGTCAATTTCTTAAGGAGGTTTGTGAAAATCTTTGCAGAGGTTACTAGACCTATTTCTAAGATGTTGAAGAAGGGATCTGCAATCAATTGGGAGGGTGAGCCTGATGAGGCTTTCAAAGTTATCAAGCAGGCTATCAAAGATGCACCAGTGCTCAAGGAACCTGATTATAATGTCCCAATGCACATCTTTTCCTTTGCATCTTTTCACACTATTGCTATAGTTTTGTTACAAAAGAATAAGGATGGTTTTGAGTAGCCTATTGCATTTTTTCAGTAAATCTCTGTAGGCTGCTGAATTAAAGTATGACATAAATGAGAAACAAGCATATGCATTGGTCAAGGTAGTCAAGGCTTTTAGATGTTATCTGATGGGAGTAGTTGTGATTTCTTTTGTGCTAAGTGCAGTTATGAAGGATATCTTTTCACAACAAGAGGTGTCTGGGAGAAGGTGTAGATGGATCAATAGGATCCAAGAATTCAACATTGATGTCCAGATTACTAAATTTATTAGAGGACAAGGATTGGCAAAGCTGATGGCCCAATCCAATCTTGATGCAAATTAGATAAATCATTTTGAAATTGATTATTCATGTGATATGGATGATTGTATTTGGTATCAAGATATTATCTATTACTTGAGAAATATGAGATGTCCAGCAAGAATGGATGACAACAAGAAGAGAACATTGAAACTACAGGCCATCAAGTATGTAATTGTGAAATGTAAATTGTATAGAAAGAATTTAGATTGCATACTTTTGAAATGTGTAGATGAAAATCAGGTTGAAGTATTGTTGAAAGAAATTCATGAGGGAGTATGTGGTGGGCATTATATGGGTAAAACTACTACTCATAAATCTTGAGAGTAGGTTTTTGGTGGTCCACAATCTTCAAGGATGTAGAATAGTTGGTAAGGAGGTGTGATGCTTGTCAAAGGTTCTCTGGTAAGCTTAAATTTTTAGGTAACATGCCATTAAAACTAGTAGAAGTACAAGCTCCTTTCCAACAATGGGGAATTGATTTCATAGGGGAGATACTAAACAAGTCTAGTGGAGGACACTCATGGATCTTAGTTGCCACTAATTACTTTACAAAGTGGGTAGAAGCTATACCTACAAGAAATTCAACTAGCAGGATGGTAACTGATTTTCTATTGAATAATATTGTTACAAGATTTGGGTGCCCTGAGAGAATAGTAAGTGGTAATGCCATGTACTTCAGGTCTGTTGAATACAAGGAATTCTGCAAAGGTTTAGGAATTCAGATTTCTAATTCCTCACCTTATCATCCACAAGGAAATAGACAGGCAGAATCTACTAATAAGAGTTTGATTACGATCGTCAGGAGGATTCTTGAAAAAAAAAAGAGGGCATGGAATTCAAAACTACCATTAGCTCTATGGGCTGATAGGGTGACTGTAAAGAAGGCAATTGGTTGTGCACCATTTGACCTAGCATATGGAATACATGCAAGAATGCCTTAGAATAATTTATTGGAAATGTACAAGTTTGTTTAGTTATATGATGATGACATAGATGATGAGATGTAGCTGAGAATTGAGGACCTTATTAGACAAGATGAAACAAGAGGAGAGTCAGTTGCAAGAAATGCCAGATTGCAGTTGCAGGTTAAGAATTTGTATGACAAGAAAATTATTGAAAGAAGGTTTAAACCTAGTGATTTGGTGTTAGTTTGGAATGCCAGACTAGAGGATAAAGGAAAACATGGTAAATTTGATCCCATATGGCTAGGGCCATATCTAATTCATGAGAAATGGGGCCAAGATTTATACATTGTGAAAGAGTTAAATGGTGAAGTTCAGGAATTGCTAGTTCATAGACAATTCTTGAAGAAATACTTCAATTGAAGGTATTCTGCTTTCCATGAATAGTAGTTAGGACTGTATAAATTGTAAATTCTATAAATATTTAATTTCCCTTATCCTATTTTGTCCTGGTCTGTAAGGTTTTGATCTTATTGCTCTTTGTTGTCACTTTTTCCAGTGGGATGGTCTTCTTTAACTAGTGACTCCAGGTCCTTGCTATGCCTATAGGAGGCATACATCCCTAGATAGAGCCATTGTTAGAATGTGAAAAAAATTTCATGGCTGTAGCAATTTCCCCCTAGTCTCTGCAATTGTTTTTAGGTCTCTGGCATAAACCCTTAGTTCAAATTTTTGAAAAAGTAGCCGTTGGTGTATAAAAGCCCTGGCCCTGTTCTAATTTGTCATTACTTTTTGGGTCACTAAAACCTCTAAAATGCATGTGCTAAATGGTTAACCCCCTTTGTTGCATGATCACATGAACCTATTTTGTGTTATGTGATCTTGTGACTAATGTTTTTTAGGCCCCTTTTAATTTTCCTAAGTCTCAACGTTTAATATTTCCTATGTTTCAGCCTTCATTCTTTCCTAGGCCCGGCTCTGACACCATCTCGATCTAATGGTGGTCATATATTCTTATGAGATGTATCAAAGCTATGCACATTTGTGACAGCCATTGATCCTCTTTCTGACACGGGGCTTTAGAAAGGTGGGTCCAAAGTGACAAGTATGCACAAATGGTGGATTCTCATTGGTCCATCTATTAATATAGTGGTAGTTATCAATGGGACCTAGTTTCCTGAAGTGTCAGAGGGTCCTGACCTTGTTAGACAATCAATGATGGGTGCATGATCTTATGGGATGTGTCAGAGGTTTAAGATCATGCATCGACTGTCGATTCAATCTTTCTCAGAGGGGATAAAGTGCGGTGGGTCCACATGCTTGGTGTGCTGATTTGGTGGTATTTGATTGGTCCACGTAGTGTGACTAGGCATCTTGTTAGTGGGGCTAGATTTTTCAAGGTTCAATGGGTTCTGACAGTGGGAAAGCATCAATGGTCGGTGTGTAATCTGATGGGTTTTTTCTGACACTTGCGATCTTCAGATGACCATTGATTTCATATCCTATCAGATGATCTGTAGAGCAGAGGTAAAAGGCTAATCCAATGGTTGTCTTAAGTTTTGATAGAATCTTTATGCTCCATGTGAACTTAAGACAGTCATTGATTTCATTAAAGGTGGGCCTAGGTTTTGGTATAGGAGCTTAGCAGTTCTCATAAAGTGTTTAGTGGCTTGACAAATTTTCAAGGGTTCACTCGTTCGTGCAATAAAATAGTAGTGTTCTAAAAAAGCTGGTGATTTAGCGAACAAGTGTTCACGTAATCACTAAAATATTTGGCGATAGTATAAAGTATTCCGTGAATGGCCAATTTCTCTTCAGTCACCAGTTCGCCAAATGTATCTGGGATTAGTTAAGTTCCTTTGGTCGCTAGTTTGCGGGGTTAAGCGGTGAGTTAGTATTTCATTTCATGAATAGGAAAAAATGCCTTGTCACATGTTCACTAGGAGTTAACTAGAGGGTAGTAGTTGAGTTAAAACTTAAAGACCGTGAAAAAGAAAGATCTAATGGCCACGACTTAAAGTTGATCTGATTTCAAATGTCGATCGCCAATTTTCTACTGGCGCTTGGAAATGACCATTGTTTTTCAAATTCAAATTTGTAGAGGGTTTCTCAGCAACAAAAAGGACAAAAATTGAATTCTTTCATGGTTAGATTTTATTTGTTTGGTGGTGCTTACTATTGCAGTGTGGTCCAGGGTCTTCCAATATCCTCTGTAGGGGTCTGTACTATGTTTTTTGTGCTCGAGGCATGTTGCAGGTGGTCAAAAAAGTTGACATTTTGGGTGTTTTTGTGGTTCTCAGTACCTTCTCAGTGAATCTATCATGATTGGGATCACTTCGGGATATGTCTTCTCCTGTTTGCTTGGGTTTCTTCCCCTAGAGTAAATTTGTGACTGTTTCTAGTGGGTCTGGTGGGTGAAACCCTAACCCTAGTCATCTGTAGCTTGTTGCAACCTATTTTGGGTTTCCAAGATGACTAGGAAGTATATATTATAGCATTTTTTATTTAGAGAGGGTTCCAAAGCTTTCTTTTAGTCCCTGGTTGTTGATGGTATTATACTAAAAGATGAGCTAGATTTTGGGTCTTTTTCCTATATTTGTGTTGCTTTGATTGTATATTGATCCTAGATATGTTAATGAGAATGCTATTGAGTTCCAATCTTGCATTTGTGTATGTATTCTTATTTTGATTCTGAGCTCATATATGTTAATGTCACAAAGTGTATTAGCATATGGTAAACAAAGAGTATTGTGAAGTCATCTTTGAGTTCCTAACAAAGTTGGGATTAAAGTCTTTTAGGTTAGTTCAGTGAGTTTACAACCAAATAAGAATCTGATGTCCTTGTGTCTGAGGGAGAGGGGTAATAGGCAAAGCACTTATCCTAAGCCCAGGAGTGTTTGATATAAGATCTTTAGTTGATGTATGTAATTGGGTGACTCTTTGCCCTAGGTTAAGGCACTGGTCCATCCTTTGGAGGCATTTCATTGTCATCAACCACACACACACATTTAAATGATAATATCTTTCAGTCAGTTAGTAAAGGAAATAGTTGCATATGTTTTGAGACTCCTTTAGAGAAGTGAGTCAAAGGTACACTCACCTAAGCATTAAGGCTCAAAGTGTAGGAGTATCTCATTTTTTATCCTTGTTAATTGGCCCTCTTCCTTGTAGACTTTGGAGTGGTGATAGAGTCAAAGTTATATTAAGGTTATCCATCAAAGTATAAATCTACAAGTTGAAGATCAAAGGGAACTACCAACACAAGGTAGTTTTGTCCCAGGGAAGGACACAGTTGAAGGTTCCCTGATAACACATGAGATTATCCATTCTATCAAGATGTAGGGCATACAAGCCATGTTCCCTAAGCTGGACATGATGAAAGCATATGACAGGGTTAACCGGGGATTCCTAAAACAAGTTATGCACAAGATGGGATTTAGTAAAAAGTGGATTTGATGGATCATGGCTTTTGTTACGGGGGCTAAGTTCTTGGTTCTGATTAATAGTTCTCCTTGCGGCTTCTTCTCCTCCTCTCAAGGGATCAGACAAGGGAACTCACTATCCCCTTTCCTCTTCATCATTATGGCTAAAGGGTTGAGCAGACTTATCTCTTTTAAACTAAATCAGGGCTTGCTAATGGGCATCTCGCTTCATTATTCTCAACTTCCAATCACACACACTCTATTTTTTGATGACTCTCTCCTTTATGCTGAGGGCTCCATTCGGGAGGCTAAAGTTATGAGGGATACCCTTCAAGAATATTGTAATCTTTCAGGTCAAAAACTCAATATCAAATAGTTTAAGATTTTCTTTTTCACTATGCCTAAAAATATTCAAGGGGATATCACGGAGCTTCTTGGTTTTGAAGTGGCTATGATCCCAAATAAGTATTTAGGAATTCCTCTATTCCAAGGCTTCCTACAAGGCTTCCTTTTGGGATAACATTTTTTAGTCCATTTTTTATCGGATAGCTCCTTGGAAAGCTAGATGGCTCTCTTTGGCTAGGTGAATCCTCTTGCTCAAGTCAGTTCTTTCTTCCATCCCAAACTCTATCATGTATGTGTTATTGGCACCCACAAATGTCACAGAGAAGATTAGAAACTATCTAAAAAATTTCATATGGAAAGGTAACATGGATGGGATATCTAATGTGCCTCTGGTCTCCTTGGATAAGATCTCTCTCCTGAAGGTTAATGGGGGGCTGGTCTCCATATATTTATAAGAGAAATATTAGTCTTGGTGAAAAACTCAAATGGAAATTATATGAAAACCTGACATCTCTATAGGCTAGGATCATTCAACTTAAGTATTTGGATAGTGATGATCCTACTCAAATTTTTACAATTTAGAATCCTCCTCTAAGCTTAGCAATGTCCAATTTTGTTGTGAAATGTATAGGAGTTATTCTCCCTCACCTATTATGGGTAATTAACTTAGTGACATATAAATTTTTTTGGATGACTCATGGAATGGATTACCTCCCATCTAATCCTTCATAGGCATCCTTCCATTCACCAAGACCTTCCTTCAATGGCAGTGGGGTTTGAAAGTGAGATTATTTTGTGGTCACCCCATCAGCTTCAGGGCCAAAGGTAGAATGGAAAAGTATACCCCAAGATTACATCCCTTAGGATCAGAAGGCATTATTATTAGGTATCTTGGTACAAAGGCCCCTCCATATTAACCTAACTTGTGACAGATTGATATGGTCTATTTCTCTTAATGGAAGATACTTGGTTAAGTTGGGTTACAAATCCATATCCTTAGCTTCTCTTCACCCTAATGCTCATCTTTTCAAGTTTTTCTAGCATCCAATAGTTCTTCCTAAAGAAGGCTCATTCCTATAGCTAGAAATTCTTAAGATAAATCTTACCAGTGACCGTCTATGCAAGATTGGTATTACAGATAGTTTTCTCTATGTCCTTTGCAACCTTCATAGTGAAGAGGTAGACCACCTCTTTGTTTCTTGCCCCTTTTCCCAGGAGATATGGTACTAGATATTAGGAAGGCTGGGTTGGCAGGGCCCTCTCCCAACATCTCTAATTCATCTTCTCAAACAGTGGCCCCTTCTTCATAAAGACACTTTCTTCTATCATATTTGGAGAATTATACCAGTAGTCATTATTTGGTCCATCTGGTGGGAACAAAATAAGAGGATCTTTAGGAAGGGAATCTTCTTGATTGATAAGGTGTGTACCTCAATTGAAAAATCTATTTATGAAATGGTCAACACTTACATCACTTAAAATCTCTTTCTTCTACATTCTCCTCTCAAGACTCAAGAATCTTGAATTCATGGCCTTCTATTGCTATCCAATTTGAAGGGGTCCTAATTGGAAAACAATCATAGGGAGAGCATCAGAAGGATGTTAAGTGGGAACCACCAAATGCCTCTTTTGATTAACTTAATTTTGACAGGGAATCCAAGGGTAACCCAGGGGCTTCAAGGTCTGGCTTCGTCCTATGAGATGCTTCCTCATTCATCATTAAAGAAGTTTGCAATAAGATTTTGGATGGCTCCAAAAACATTGTAGAAGCTCGACCTCTATTCTAGGGTGTAGCATTTTCTATCAATCAGGGTGTCAAATTCATCCACATAGAGGGTGATTCCTAGATCATCACCTCTTCCCTCTCACTTCAAAGCTCTCCTAGTTGGGAAATTTAATATATCCTAAAGGACACTAGGAATTTTCTATCTCAATTCATAGAGTATAAAATTTCCCACTTCTTTTAGGAATAAAATGGGTTGGCTAACTAGCTAGCCAACAAGGGAGTTAACTTGGCAAGTGGCTTTATGTATTGGGACAATGATCACCTAGTGAGATCTCTTATCTCAAAAATGGGCATCAACTGGGTGCGGAAATAAACTGCTATACCTCCTATTCTATAAAACTCTATCTTTATGCTAGATTCTTGAGTTCTATTCCACTCATGGGTTGGGTTGTCGGGCACACAAAACATCCTTCTCAGCTTCCTATTTATTCACATTAGTAGTTGGCAGGCCTTTATAAATTAAGTGGTTAATCTTGGCTATAGTGGTGGGTTTAGTCTTCCTCGGCATCCTCTTTGTGACTGCCCTATTTTTTTTCTCTATTGCATGCACAATTTATTCTGCATGGTTCCCAGCCTTCGTTGGAGTATAGAGACTCTACTTTGCACTCTTAACCATGTATGGGAGTGCCCAACTGTGAAAGACCACATGCTTTGTCATTGACAGGTGGTCTTCAATCTATTGTTTAGTGTGGTACCTTGAGCCAGACCTACAAATTCTCTTGTCACTATCATTGTCTGTTGTTTCAAGCCAAGGGGATGATCTTCTCGACAAGTATAACTAGGTTTCTTGGGGCTTTGTGGGTAGTTTCTTTAATATTATATCTTTTTGGCTGCATGTATCCTCATCTGTATACAATCTCATCTGAATGTATATCTATATTTTGATCCTATACAACATGGTATATCTATTCCATTAATGTGCTATTAATGTGCTACTAGTCCTTTGTTCCTCAGGCCAGCACCCTCTTGCTGCTTTATATATCAAAAACATGGTTTTTTCTAGGTTTTAGAAAGTTTTGTTGATCATTTTCCTTTGATTCTCGCATGTATCTTTGAGACAGAGGAAATGGTCACTAGGTCTATGATTATTTGGCTCTCTTTTGATGTATCTTGGCAATGATAGGATGTTTTCTTTCTACTTATTTTCTCCTTGAGCCTCACTCAAGTAGTTAAATTAAATATAATGGCTTCACCCATTTTTGCGCAAAAAAAAAATGTTATTAGACATCATTTTGACCCTTAAAATTATATAAAAGAAAACCTGCAACTAGGCCCTAATTTTCATCACATACCTTCATTAGAAGATTTTTTAGCTAATTGTAAAGATGACTTTGAAATGAGAGAAAGATGATGGTTCCATCTCACAGTTGAACAGATTTGACTATAATATTTTAATTTATGTCGACGGATTATATGATGATCAATCTAATCTGATTTCCTATCATTATTTGACAAAAATAAAAGGGAAAACTTTGCAACCTCTAACATTTCAAGAACCAAAACTAAATAATCTTGAAGATAGAATGGAACAGATAATTAAAAGAACAAAAAGATGGGTACAGTACAAGAAAACAACAAAAAAGAAGTCAAACATAGAAGGGAAATCATCAATACAAGCTCAAACTACACCGTCAGCTCAACTACCATTACCAACAATGCAAACAAAAGTTCAGTCCAATCAACAAAATATAGGTGGAGATGATCAACCACTAAAAAAATAAAAGATATAACCAGCACCTACGGTAGTGGTTCACTTCCCTTTATCAACATGGATAGTCAAGAGGAACCAAAGAAGACAGAACAAGAAGAAGAAATAGTTCAATCAAAATATAATGCAATAGACCAATCTTTCAAACAAGAACCACCAACTCAAACAACACAATTTATTCGACCTGCTATAACATGTACTCAAAATACATTACCAAAATTTCAAATTTCTACTGAAGAAATGAAAAGCCCTACAATAGTCAGAAAATTGTTTGATATTGAAAGTTTAGCCTTTGCCTCAAAAATTCTAGCCACTCCTTCATGGTTAGAAGAGATAATACAAAGAAAAAGAAAAAGAAGAGAGGATAGAATTCCTCCTCAAGGTTTAGTTTCTCAAATCATTAATGAAACTACTAGTTCAAAGAAAAAAAAAAGAAAAACACAAACTAGCTGCTCTTGAAAAACATCAAGAAATAGGGCATGTAATAATACAAGTTGTAGAAGGAAAACAAGATAACAACTTTTTAGATCTAAATGTAGTAGATTTTGATGTCAATCAAATTGACATAGGACCACCTTTCCATGATCGTATAGTTGATATGTGGGAATTCACACATCAAGAGGTAAGAGACAGGTTGGACCAATTGAAAGATGAAAAGAACAAGCTCAAATCTACTGTCAATCATCTCTTTGATTATATCAAGAAAATGCTTGCTCCTATCTCTTCCCAACACCAAATCAAACATAAGGTATTTTTGATCCATCACTTGATTCTAGTCAACAAATAATCAAGAAAATGCATGAAGATAGACACATGGCACAAATCTCATGAGAATGGATACAATACCTCAATTCAAGAGGTGTGGACCTCATTGACTGCCTAGCTAGTTATTACAAAATATATATTCAACTCAAAGATGTAATCTACATAGACTTTCAGTTTCTCAAAGAACAAAAAAGAATATATAATACACAAGAAAAACTATTGCATCTACAGTAATAGATATAGACAGTGAAGAATCTTTGAATCTAAGTATTATCAAATCCACTAACACTCCTCTACAAAAGTGGATCTTTTCAATCAATTTCAAAATAGAGATCATCATAGAAGTAGTTGAAGAACTACAAAATATAATCAATAAACTCAATACGAGCATTACACATATGGAAAATATATTTACAGATATGGGCTACAATTTTTATGAAGCAAATGCTCAAGATACTATAGATATAGAGATCATGAAGAAAAACTATGAATTAGATCTTCAAAGAATCAGCAAAACAACAACATATGAGGAAGGAGATATCTACAAACTAACTGCAATTGGAGACATATTAACAACTGTAAAAGAAGACACAAAGATCATTTCTAACCAAATCAAGGAAATTAAAAAGAATCATGAATATTGGATGGTAAGAAATGACAATATTACCATACCACAGGAACATGAAATGCTCAATATACTCACAGCAATGGAACAATATCACAATCAAAGAAGAGAGGAATAAACACAAGTATAAGGAATAGTAGTATCATACACTTTGTTATTATGTACTTCAAGTTTATATGTATATTTCAATTTAAGTACTCTATCTACTTTTTCATTACAAATTGTAATCATTTTATCAAACATCATTAAATATGAATATCTATTTGAAGTTATTACAATGACTACTACTTTTCTCACATTAATGTCTATGTTTTTTATACAGTATTTATTGTAATTTTTCTTTCAATTTTATTTAACATTCCAAACTAACTATAAAAACAAATTACAAGTTATACCTCAAAACAACAACAAAGAAACCATTAAACATAGCAAAGAACTACACATAAGAATAGTTCCATATATTTTTACTGACAGTTACAATTTACTCTAGCACAAACATAGAATTGAATTGTATGAAAACAAAAATTCTAGCTATCAGATAAAACATATGGCACTTATTCTTATGAGGAATTTATCAAAAATAGATCCATTGGTACAACAAGAAAAGAGAATCACATCCACAAAAAAGCAATATAGGTAATTTCAATTTTTTACTCTGTTAGTCCATTTTCCTGTTCGTGCAAAAATCTTATGAAAATGGCCTGTTCCTTGCAAGGTTTTTGTTAAGTGTCCTGTCATGCCTGCAAGCATAATTTTGACATGTGAAGTAGATCCCCAAGGTTTTATGTTGTGCACTCTTAGCCCTGTGCTCTTTATTGTGTCACCTAGCTCCAGTCCAGATCGCATCTCCTAATTCGCAAAACCCAAGGAGAATTTTAAGTTTTAAGGTTTGTAGGAAATGTTCTCAGAATCTGCCTAAGTGTCGAAAACCCATAATGTTTTTGAAAACCCATGATGTTTTCAATCTCCCTGCTACCTATTGGTCTTCATGAAAACCCTAGATGTTTTTGATCTTTCACCAAAAACCCTGTGTTTTTTTGACCTCACGTTTCTTCCCTTTTACCGACACTCCTTATCCGTCGGTCTTATTGCGCAAGTGCGATTGAATGGTGGGACCGAGTCTTCAAGGGCTTTAAAATGATTGGTTGTCGCATGATCACATGTCAAAAATTTTTGACATGTGACCATGCGACCAGTTACTTCTTATGCTGGGGCCCATTGGCAGGTGGTGATTTGGCATCTTCCAGTTGGCTTGAGGTGGCAGGATGGCATATGGGCCTGGTTCATTTGGAAAGATTCTTGATCCTGTGGTTGTCATGTGATCACATGGAATCTTTCCACCCCATGCGGTCATGCGACCACCATTTGATTTCAAAGGCTTATTTGCAGTGGGACCTATCTACTCGGTGGTGATGATGTGCTCGATTCTCATTGTTCAGCGGGGTGACGAGCTGGATGTTGTCAGTGGGACCGTAGTTTTCAAAGGAACTAGAGCATTTGCAAGTTTGTGAAGATGGAGTGGTTGTCCTTATACAGCTAAGGTGAGATGCTTGACTTTTAGCATCATGGTGTAATGATGACCGTCAATTTTGTTTAAAGATGTATAAAGTGCGTGGAGCCTGTGAGATGGAGTGGATTTAACGGTCGGGACTTAAAGTTGGTCTTAGTTTGAATATCGACAGCTGATTCTCTGATGGCACCATAAAGTGACCATTGCTACCAGGTTTCAAATTTGCAGAGGGTTTTCAGTGACCAGAACAACCAAAATTCAATGTAGAAGTGACTGGTGCTAGTGGGAGATGATTTGTTTGTCGTTACAGTGTGGTCTTGCGAGTGCCATGATTAATTATAGAGACCTTTGTGCCATGTGAAGGACTATTTTATTGCTCGAGGCATGTTGCAAGTGACTGATTTAATTAATTTTCAACGTAGATTCATCATCTCCAGTATAGTACTCTGAGATTTTTCATGATTACAGATCATTCTTGGATCTACCTTCTCCTAGATCACCTAGTTTTCATCTTTGCAGTAATTTTGTGGCTATTTTAATTGGTTGGGTAGTTGAAACCCTAACCCTTACCATGGTTACCTGTAGCTTGTTACATCCTAACTTGTTTGGGATTCCAAGGTAACCAAGGGTATAAATAGTTGATTTTTTGACTTAGTCAAGGTTCCTTTCCTCCACAGTTGTGGGGACTGGTTCCATGAATGTTCTTCCTACAATGTATTTCTTCTTCTCTGCATATAGAGTGTTCCCTCTTTCCTCTCTAGCTATGGGAATACAATGAAGCTGTAATAGATGTCTTATGTATGAGGATTTAGTATATTTGTTGTGTTATCAGATTGTCTCCATTTGGGCTTTAGACTTATTGATTGTAGCATCAAGGGTGATATAGTCTTTCTACTTGCATTTCCAGTGAGTGTCTGTAGTAGAGTTTTTTTCACAGAAGCAACTAGGTCTAGGACTGGTTTTCAGATATGTATAAGCTGGGGTATCAAAGATATGTCATGCTTGTCTTCTAGTGGATGTTGGTTAATGTATCATTTGTTTATAGGTCTCTTCTAAGGGGAGGGTTAAAATCCTTTGAATAGGTGATAGCATATCTGGGCACACAAGTGGTCTGGTAATGTATGATCTGATTCAGGGTAAATGTGTTGTCTCCTTGTTTCATAGCTCTATTGCAGTGAGGTATTTGACTCTGCTGCCCATTGGATAAGGCACTGGTCTATGAGAGACTTAGGGTATTTCAGGGGTCCATTCAACCCGACATCAATCATTGAAATGAAATACTTTTCCCTTCATGTTGGTAGTAGCAGTAGGAGGTGTTCTCTAGTTTTCAGACTCATTGGATGCAAGTAGGTTATTGCATGAGGTCATGGTTTCATTGGGGTACAGGATACCTATAGGAGTCTGAGAACTATTCCACAACATCTGCAGGCCTTTCAGTCATCAAGAAGAGTCATGAGTGTGCAGATGAGGCAATACCTACCTAAGTGATGTGGATCTCAAAGTAGAAGGAGGATGCCCTTGGTCCTCATCAATTGGCACTTTTTCCCTATCAGACTTTGGAGCGAAGACTAACCAGTTTGTCAATCATAGTGTAAACCTGGCATCGTGTGGGAACAAGTTTAAAAGCCAACAAAATGGTGACTCCTCTGGTGAGAACATAAAGAAAACCTATTGAGGAGCTCTGGTTATGGTTACAAATTTTGCAATATCATATCTTCTGACCAAATTGGTTTGGCCCATCTGAGTCACCAACAAATTGGAGACTCTACTGGGGAAGAAGTAAAAGAGAGAAAGCTTCCTTGCTTGGCTGGATCATCCCAGGGTCTTAATTGAAGTTATAGAGTCAAATAGAAAAACCACATTAGTAAAATCTTCTCACTACATGCTGAGCGGTGACTTTGAGTTCTTTGTTCGATTAGTGCAGTTCTTGATAAACCATGTGGCTTGATGAAGTTTTGGTTGGTTGGAAGAGATATACAAATTAGTGCAAAATTTTCCTCTTCAAGGAGGTGGTGACTCTACACTGCAAAGAATCTAATGGAGCTGCATGGTGAGCTCTAGATCTACCTTATTTCCAATCAACAAGTGGCTTTATGCTACAAAACCTCCAGGTATTCTTTTCATGTTAAGAAATGATTCCTTATAAGGTGATTTGAGCACCAAGAGAAGGAAAAGGTGTGAAAGAGGGGTTTGCATGCTTCAATGAATCAGAGTTGTAGTTCTGCAAAGTTTTGGTGAAGCATGAACATGGGTAGTGGAAATTTCAGTTTCATTCTTCAGCCCATGAGTGTCCACATATGTCTGTAGTAGAATGGTAAAGAAAATTTTAGACTTGGGGTCACATATGTGGATGAGAATCAGACCTTGGTTGTTGGAGGTTCTCTGATTTTCTTTTGGTGGCCTAGGGCCACTAAGTAAGGTTTCTGATGTAGGAGCATCTCGGTCTAGGCTGGTTGCTCGATTAAGTGTTTACCGACCCGCTCAATCTCTATTGGTTGCTTGGTAACTAAGAGCATCAGTGTTCTCTAGCGCTCAGTATTTGTGGTGATGCTTGATTATCGAAGGAGTCTTAGCATTATGGGTGCTTGGTGATGTCTACATATTGCTCGGTTAATGTGATGCCCAAAAGTTGGGTCAAAACACAACCAACAAATTTTTTTAAAAGGTGATAAGTTTCTACACACAAGATGCGGGTTAGTGAGTTCAACGACGAGGTTACAATGAATCAGGTGAACAACCTCGACAATGCTGTCTAAAAAGGATGCTAGAGGAAAATTAATTAAGGTTAAGTACATCCATCTTCATGACGATCAAAGTTATCGTTCGTCAACTAGAGATCTCAAAGGTTGACTAAGAGGACATGGTTGATTAATGTTAACGGTGTACCATGTAGGTCAACCTATTCTGAAATATTATTTAAGTGTATTATTAATTAATAATTATAAAATATTAATTAATTAATATAATTATTAATTAATTAATAAATTATAATATATTAACCTATAAAACATAACATGTTCTAAAATTTACATCATTGGATTAAATAACATTAACAAATTAATATAACAAAACAATGCAAACATACATCTATCCATGACAATCATTATTTGCATAATAACAAAATAACATAATTTAATTAATAAAAGAATTACATTGCATAACACAAAATTTACAAAACAAACATGATATCATATGTTATCTAACAACCTTTATTAACCCCTAAACTAGCTTAGCAAACTAACTATCTAAATATCTAACTTAACTACTCACTAAACTAACTTTATTAAACTAGCCTTTTTGATAATAAAATTGCTTTTCATAAAAAAAATCCATCTAATGTTATTAATGTTAACATTGGTGCTTGATAATGCTTGCGGAGCTTAGTTGATGCACGGTCGGTATATTTCCTGGCGCTCAGTGAATTGGCTTACTGATGAGTGTTCTTGAAGACTTGGATTTACCGACCTTGACTGTATCAGTTTTAGGCTTGTAAATTATGTCCTTTCCTGTTGTGTGTTTCCCTTTCCTGTCTGTTCCTTGTGTTTTTTGAGGTCTCTATGTTTTTCCAGTGGGTGGTCTGCTTATTCCAGAGATATGAGGTCCTTATTCTATCTACAGGAGATACATGTCCCCAACTAGAGCCACTGTTAGTCCATTTTCCTATTTGTTCAAAAATCTTATGAAAATGGCCTGTTCCCTACAAGGTTTTTGTTAAGTGTCATGTCATGCCTGCAAGCACAATTTTGATGTGTGAAGTAGATCCCCAAGGTTTTATGTTGGGCACTTTTAGCCCTATGCTCTTTATTATGTTACCTAGCTCTAGTCCAAATCGCATCTCCTAATTCACAAAACCCAGGGGGAATTTTAAGTTTTAAGGTTTGCAGGAAATGTTCTCAGAATTTGCCTAAGTGTTGAAAACCCACAATGTTTTTGAAAACCCACAATGTTTTTGAAAACCCATGATGTTTTCGGTCTCCCTGCTACCTTTTGGTCTTCATGAAAACCTTGGATGTTTTTGATCTTTCACTGAAAACCCTATGTTTTTTTGACCTCGCGTTTCTTCCCTTTTACCGACACTCCTTGTCCATCAGTCTTATTATGCAAGTACGATCAGATGGTGGGCCTGGGTCTTCAAGGGCTTTAAAATGATTGGTTATCACATGATCACATGTCAAAAAATTTTGACATATGACCATGCGATCGGTTACTTCTTATGGTGGGGCCCGTTGGCAGGTGGTGATTTGGCATCTTTCGATTGGTTTGAGGTGGCAGGATGGTAGATGGGCCCGGTTCATTTGGAAAGATTCTTCATCCTATGGTTGTCATGTGATTGCATGGAATCTTTCTAGCCCATGTGATCATGCGACCATCATTCAATTTCAAAGGCTTATTCATGGTGGGACCTGTCTACTCGGTGGTGATGATGTGCTCAATTCTCATTGGTCAACGGGGTGACAAGTTGGATGTTGTCAGTGGGACCACAATTTTTAAAGGAAGTAGAGCATTTGTAAGTCTGTGAAGATTGAGTGGTTGTCATTATATCGCTAAGGTGAGATGCTCAACTTTTAGCATCACAGTCTAATGATGACCGTCGATTTTGTTTAAAGAAGTATAAAGTGCGTGGAGCCGTGAGATGGAGTGGATCTAATAATTAAGACTTAAAGTTGGTCTTAGTTTGAATATCGACCATTGATTCTCTGATGGCACCATAAAGTGGCCATTGCTACCAGGTTTCAAATTTGTAGAGGATTTTCTGGGACCAAAAGGACCAAAATTCAATGCAGAAGTGATTGGTGCTAGAGGGAGATGATCTGTTTGCCATTATAGTGTGGTCCTGCGAGTGCCATGATTAATTGTAGAGACCTTTGTGCCATGTGAAGGAATATTTTGTTTCTTGAGGCATGTTGTAGGTGACTGATTTAATCAATTTTCATGGTAGATTCATGATCTCCGGTATAGTACTCTGAGATTTTTCATGATTACAAATCATTCTTGGATCTGCTTTCTCCTGGATCACCTGGTTTTCATCTTTGCAGTAATTTTGTGGCTGTTTCAGTTGGTTGGGTAGTTGAAACTCTAACCCTTACCATGGTTACCTATAGCTTATTGCATCCTAACTTGTTTGGGATTCCAAGGTAACCAGAGGTATAAATAGTTGATTTTTTGACTTAGTCAGGGTTCCTTCATCCACAGTTGTGGGGACTGGTTCCATGAATGTTCTTCCTATAATGTATTCCTTCTTCTCTACATATAGAGTGTTCCCTCTTTCCTCTCTAGCTATGGGAATACAATGAAGCTGTAACAGATGTCTTATGTATGAGGATTTAGTATATTTGATGTGTTATCAAATTGTCTCCATTTGGGCTTTAGACTTCTTGATTTCATCATCAAGGGTGTTATAGTCTTTCTACTTGCATTTATAGTGAGTGTCTGCAGTGGAGTTGTTTTCGCAAAAGCAACTAGGTCTAGGACTGGTTTTTAGATATGTATAAGCTAGGGTATCAAATATATGTCATGCTTGTCTTCTAGTGGATGTTAGTTATGTTGGATTAATTGTGTGTTGTCTTTGATGTCACACAAATGTCATATTATTTATCAAGCTTAGTCAGTGACAAAGTAGTTCCTAGTATTTACCGAGCTTAGTCGTTCAGCAGGTGGTTTTCAGTGTCTACCAAGATATCTCGGGTGTCAAAGAAAAGTATGGTAGAAAATAGTGTTAACCTAACTTCCACAGTAAATGAAGGAAAGTTAGTGTTTACCAAGTTCACTCGGTTTCCAAAGGATGTTGCAGAATTTGCAATGCTTACCGAGTTCTCTCGATCACCAAAGGAAATCTTTTCAGATTAGTGTTTACCGAGCAAGGTCGGCCTAGTAAAGGATTTTTTTAATTTGAGAAATAAAGTTTGATTATTCTAGCTAACTGTTGTAATGATTAGTAATGTTATTAGTGCCGACTTGATAATCTGAATGGATAATCCGAATGGTATATATAGAAGGTCAAGTTGTGAATTAAAAGTGTGGAAGTGAAAAGAAGGAAAGTGTGAGAGAATTTTGAAGGATGATTAGATATCCTTAAGGAGCGGCAAAGATATATTTTGATCAGGAAGGATCTAGTGAAGCAGAATAGAGATATGTAATCATCAATTCAGTTGCATCATTATTCAGGTCATTTCATTGTTACTTTCTTACCATTGTAGCAGTGATTTCAAAATCTCCTAACTGAGTTGGTTTAACAGCCATTTTATAAATCCTCTAACAAGGTGATAGTTCTATTGAATTGTTTCAAGACCTCGTACAAGGCCACTCCTAATAGGGTGATTAAATCCTCTAACAAGGTCACACCTAACAGTGTGTTTTGTAACCTTTTACCGGGTTGGCTCCTAACAGGGCATCACTTCAGAAGAGTGAAAAATAATAACTAGTTACATTGGTGGTTTTTCCCATATTGGGTTTCCACGGTAATTCTAGTGTCTCTTGTGTTCATGTTATTTTATTTATTGATGTATGTTAATCACTGATGAATGCTTAAGAATAGTTATAATTAATACTCACTACAATAACTAAGTTTCAGCATTTCTCTGTATGTTTGCCGAACAAATGTAGCAAATGATTTAATAAAACATCTAAGGGATCTGTGGAAACAAAATTTATGGTTAACTAATTCACCCCTCCTCTGAGTTACTACATCTATATTTCGAACAATTGGTATCAGAGCTTTTGGTGCTTGCAGGAAGGGTTTCAAGGACCTAAGCTAAAGATCAAGATGTCTTACAAGAGAGAAATTCCAAGGCTTAACAGAGAACTTTTCAGCATGGCAAGGTCTCATGAGACTTCATCTGGCTTCCATTGGTGACTGAGGATGCAAATATATTGATCAAGAATATACAGTTCCTACTGGCACATTAACTCTTGAAGACATTGCAAAGAAAAAGAACCATAACACTATGATGATAGATATTACATCAGCTCTTAGCTATGAAGAATTTGATGAGATCAAAGACTACACCACTACTTATGAAATGTGGAACAAGCTAAAGAAAATTTATGGTGGTGATGACAATGTGAAGAGAGCCAAAGCAAAAAGCCTAAGAGGACAATTTGATCAAATGAAGATGAAGGAAGATGAAAACATTGCAAAATATGTTGAAAGAATCAAGGTGAGTGTTAGTGCAATCAGAGCTTTTGGAGGAAAAATTGATGATGAAACTGTTATAAGTAAGGTTCTTAGAACATTGCTTCCTATCTATGCAATAAGAGTATCTACTATTCAAGAAAGAAGATGTGAACAAAATCACAATATAACTTTGGATGCCTTAGTTGGAAGATTGACAGCTTTTGAATTGGATAACTATGACAACTATGTTCCAACTTCTAAAAATATTGAATCAGCATTTGAGGCCAAACTTTCACTTAAGAAGGGCAAGAAAATCCAGTCAGAGAGTGAAGAAGAATCAGAGGAAAGTTCAGATAGTGATCTTGAAGTTATTGAAGCATTACTTGTAAAGAAATATACTAGAGGCAGAGGTAAATACAAAGGTAAAACTCCTTTAATCTATTTCTCATGTGAAGAAATTGGTCATATTGCAGCTAGGTGCCCAAACAAGCAAAGCAAGGATGAGAAGAAAGGTCACAAGTACTATGGCAAGAAGAATTTCAAGTCATTCAAGGATAAAGGTAAGAAAACATGTTTTTTAGCTAAGGATCCTGATGATAGTGAAGAAGAAATTGTCTTCATTGCTGTAAAAGATGAATTTGATGATGATGAAGATGAGATGGCACTTATCTCCCATATAAGAAAAAATGATACATGGATTATAGACAGTGGATGCTCACATCATATGACTGGTGACAGAACAAATTTTGAACACCTTGAAGACTATGATGGTGGTAATGTAAGGTTTGAAAATAATGAACCTTTTTGTATAAAAGGAAGAGGATGAATTTCATTAACCAAAGAACTTGTATGTGATAATGCATATTGGGTTGAAGGACTAAAGAATAATCTTCTAAGTGTAGCACAGCTAATCAACATTGGATTCAAGGTTGAATTCATGAATGGCAAAGCAAGACTGCTGGATGACAAAGGAAAACTGATTGGTTCAGGCAAACAAACCAAAGGTAACCTATTTTATCTTGATCTTGGTGAATGCTCATGTTTTATTGCTCAAATTGAGGAAAGTTGGTTATGGCACAAGAGGTTATGTCATGTAAATTTTGATAATATGGTGAAAATAAGAAAATTAAAGAAAGTAAGAGGTATTCCTACTTTGAAGAAACCTGATGTTGGTCTATGCAAGAATTGTTAGATTGGTAAAATGGGAAAGACTAGCTTTAAAAGTAAAAACTATCAGTCTGAAGATATTTTGGATATTGTGCATACTGATTTATGTGGACCTATTGGAATTGAAAGCTATACTAGAGAAAAATTCTTTATTCTCTTTGTTAATGATTACTCTAGAATGATGACTATTATGTATTTAAGAGAAAAATCAGAGGCATTTGAGAAATGCAAATGGTATCTGGCAAGAGTAGAAAAGGAAATAGGAAAAAGAATGAAGTGCTTGAGATCAGACAGAGCTGGTGAATTCATCTCCCATGAATTCAATAATTTCTGCATTGAAAGAGGAATCAAAAGACAGGTATCAGCCCCAAGAACTCCTGAGCATAATGGAATAGCTGAAAGAAGGAATAGATCTATCATGGATTGTGCAAGGACTCTAATGATTGAAAAGAACATTGCTATGAAATACTGGAAGGAAGCTATTAGCACTGCAGTTCATACCTTGAACTAAGTACAGTTGAGGAAAGACACATTCAAAACTCCTTATGAGTTATGGTATGGCTATAAACTCAATGTAAGTTACCTGAATGTATTTGGTAGTAAATGTTACATCTTAAAAGAATCTAGAAAAGGAAAATTTGATGTAAAAAGTGATGAAGGAATATTTTTGGTATATTCTTGCAAAAGTAAAGCATATAGATGTCTGAATTTGTCTACTCACAAAATCATAGAAAGTGCACATGTGAAAGTTGATGAGTTTGTAGAAAAGATTGAGGAAGAAAGCAAAAAGGAACCAGAGGATTACAAAAGATTTGTTTACATTGAACTTGATACATTGCCAGACACATCTGTCAATAAGGAAACTGCATCTACTAAGCCCAGTACAGTGACCGAGTCACAAGAAGAAATTCAAACTGAGTCACAAGAAACTGAGTCTCAGTCTGAAGCTACCGAGCCAATATCTACCGAGCCTGAGAAAATTGAACCTAAAGATGAAATTCAAGAAGATGACAATGTAACTCATTCAAGAAGAAAGGAACCTATATTGGCCAAGTATGTTAGGAAGCATCATACACCAGATCAGATTATTGGAAACAAATCAGTTGGTACTATGACAAGAAGTAAATTGAAAGGTACATGTTTACTTGCTGACTTTGAACCTAAAAATATTAAAAATGCATTGGAAAATGAAATTTGGATTGAGGCTATGAATGAAGAAATAGAAAATATAGAGAAAAACAAGACATGGACTCTTGTACCTAGGCCTAAAGACAAAAATGTAATTGGAAAAAAATGGGTATTTAGGAACAAGCTGAATGAAGATGGTCAAGTATCTAGAAATAAAGCTAGATTAGTGTGTAAAGGGTATTCTCAAGAAGAAGGTATAGATTATGGAGAGACTTTTGCTCCTGTTGCAAGATTAGAAGGTGTAAGAACTCTACTTGTATATGCAGCACATAAAGGATTTAAGGTATATCAAATGGATGTAAAATTTGCATTTCTCAATGGTATTCTTGATGAAGAAGTCTACATTAAGCAACCTGAAGGTTTTGTTGATCCAGACAAAAAGGATATGGTCTGCAAGTTACACAAAGCATTGTATGGTCTGAAACAAGCCCCTAGAGCATGGTATGAAAGATTACATAACTATCTTATTAAGATTGGTTTCAAAAGAGCTAATGATAACAGTAGTTTGTACATCAAGGAAGGACCAAATAATAGAATTGTTTTGGCAAAAATATTTGTGGATGATACTGTGTTTACAAGTAATGATGATTAGTGCAAAGAATTTTTAGAGCAAATGAACAAAGAATTTGAAATGTCTATGTTTGGTCAGATAAATTTTTTTGTTGGTCTTCAAATTCAGCAGAGCAAGAACGGTATCTACATTACTCAGTCTAAATACAACAAGGAAATACTTAAGAAGTTTGGTATGGAAGATGCAAAACTAATTGGTACCCCCATGTGTACTGGACTAAAGCTTACCAAAAATGATGATTCAAAAGAAGTAGATCAAACCTTATACAGATCAATGATTAGAAAATTATAGTATGTAGTTCATACAAGGCCTGATATTACCTTAGCAGTTGGTATAGTAGCAAGATTCTCAGCAAAACCAGGAGAAAATCATATGATGGCAATCAAAAGAATCTTGAGATACTTGAAAGGAACTGAAGATTATGGCTTGTGGTATAAATTTGGAGGCAATCTAGACTTAAAAGTGTTTACGGATGCTGATTGGGTAGGAAACATTGATGACAGAAAAAGTACAAGTGGTGGAGCATTCTTTCTTGGCAAGAGGTTGGTATCTTGGACCAGTAAAAAGAAAAATTGCACATCCCAATCCACAACAGAAGCAGAATATGTTGCTACAACAGTAAATTGCTCTAATATTGTTTGGTTCAAACAGTTATTGGAAGGCATGAAGGTTGAGATCAAAGAACTAGTTGTTATATTTTGTGATAATACAAGTGCAATAAATATTTCAAAGAATCCAGTAATGCATTCCAAAACCAAACACATTGCTATAAAATATCACTTTGTCAGAGAATTGGTGCAGGACAAGGAAATCAGATTGGAATATATTCATACAAAAGAACAAATTGCAGATATATTCACCAAGCCACTACCTAAGGATGTATTCTTGTATCTAAGAGGTAAGTTAGGGGTCATTCCCCTATCTGACGCTCACTAAATAAAGTTTTAGTAATGCATCAACCAAATCATATTAAAGATCAGTCAGTTGATGTAGCTTAGTCAAGGAATCATTGCATATGAATCAGTACTCAAGGTACATTTCTATTCACTTGGTATGTGTTGTCTTTGGCATGTGTTGTCAAAGAGGGAGAGTTTCCTATCATATTTCAAGAAATTTCTTTAGATTTATAAGAGGGAGAGTTTTTCAGTCAGAAAGTGAAGTTTGCTGACAGAGGGAGTTCTCATAGTTGAGAATCAAAATGAAGCTAAGGATATGTTCCTTACTTTATGTTTTCTATGAAATTTAATTGTGCTATGACATATTATGTTGCCATCAATGCGAAAGAGGAAGATTGTTGGATTAATTGTGTGTTGTCTTTGATGTCACACAAATGTCATATTATTTATCAAGCTCAGTCAGTCAGCAAAGTAGTTCCTAGTATTTACTGAGCTCAGTCAATCAAAAGGCAGTTTTCAGTGTCTACCAAGATATCTCTGGTGTCAAAGAAAAGTATGGTAGAAAATAGTGTTAACCGAGCTTCCACGGTTAACGAAGGAAAGTTAGTGTTTACCGAGTTCACTTGGTCTCCAAAAGATATTGCAAAATTTGCAGTGCTTACTGAGTTCTCTCTATCACCAAAGAAATCTTTTCAGATTAGTGTTTACTGAGCAAGGTCGGCCCAGTAAAGGATTTTGTTAATTTGAGAAATAAAGTTTGATTATTCCAGCCGATTGTTGTAATGATTAGTAATGTTATTAGTGCTGACTTGACAATCTGAATGGATAATCCAAATGGTATATATAGAAGGTCAAGTTGTGAATTAAAAGTGTGGAAGTGAAAAGAAGGAAAGTGTGAGAGAATTTTGAAGGATGATTAGATATCCTTGAGGAGCAACAGAGATATATTTTGATTAGGAAGGATCTAGTGAAGCAGAACAGAGATCTGTAATCAGCAATTCAGTTGCATCATTATTCAGGTCATTTCATTGTTACTTTCTTACCATTGTAGGAGTGATTTCAAAATCTCCTAACCGAGTTGGTTTAACAACCATTTTATAAATCCTCTAACAAGGTGATAGTTCTATTGAATTGTTTCAAGACCTCTTACAAGGCCACTCCTAATAGGGTGATTAAATCCTCTAACAAGGTCACAACTAATAGTGTGTTTTGTAATCTTTTACTGGGTTGGCTCCTAATAGGGCATCACTTCAGAAGAGTGAAAAATAGTAACTAGTTACATTGTTGGTTTTTCCCATATTGGGTTTCCACAGTAATTCTGGTGTCTCCTGTGTTCATGTTATTTTATTTATTGATGTATGTTAATCACTGATGAATGCTTAAGAATAGTTATAATTAATACTCATTGCAATAACTGAGTTTCAACATTTCTCTGTATGTTTGCCAAACAATTGCAGCAAATGATTTAATAAAATATCTAAGGGATCTATGGAAACAAAATTTATGGTTAACTGATTCACCCCCCCTCTTAGTTACTACATCTATATTTCCAACAGGTTAATGTATCATTTATTTATAGGTCTCTTCTAAGGGGAGGGTTAAAATCCTTTGAATAGGTGATAGCATATCTGGGCACACAGGTGGTCTGGTAATGTATGATCTGATTCAGGGTAAATGTGTTGTCTCCTTGTTTCATAGCTCTGTTGCAGTGAGGTATTTGACTCTGCTACCCATTGGATAAGGCACTGGTCTATGAGAGACTTAGGGTATTTCAGGGGTCCATTCAACCCAACATCATTCATTGAAATGAAATACTTTTCCCTTCATGTTGGTAGTAGTAGTAGGAGGTGTTCTCTGGTTTTCAGACTCATTGGATGCAAGTAGGTTATTGCATGAGGTCATGGTTTCATTGGGGTACATGATACCTATAGGATTATGAGAACTATTCCACAATAATACATCTGTAGGCCTTTCAATCATCAAGAAGAGTCATGAGTGTGCAGATGAGGCAATACCTACCTAAGTGATGTGGAGCTCAAAGCAGAAGGAGGATACCCTCGGTCCTGATCAATTGGCACTTTTTCCCTATCAGACTTTGGAGCAAAGACTAACCATTTTGTCAATCATAGTGTAAACCTGGCACTATGTGGAAACAAGTTTAAAAGCCAATAGATTCACAAGGTACATATCAAGATTGCAGTCCTCTATTTTGTAATTTACTACAATAATTAGCCAATAAGAAATAACAACTAAAGGTATGAACATTTCATAAACTAACCTTCCTTTTTTTTTCTCCTTTACTCAACATAGATACTAAAAACAATCAATATGTCTATTTATCAAAATTTCTTTCTTTTCAGATGTAAATTAAATACATAGTTATTTTTTAACATGAAAAATTGAATAAACTAAAAAATACAGCTTATAACTAACAAAAAAAAAAAACCCATAAAGATAACAGATAATTCCATAAAAGTACAGTACCTCATGTTTTAACTGACATGTACAATTTACTCCACGAAGAAAATATAATCGAAATACACACGTACAAAAATTATACCTATCAGCTAAAACATGTGGTACCTATTCTTAAGGAAATATACTACAACATACTACATATACATTTCCTAATAAACTATCCAAAATATAATGAAAGAAAAAAAATAACGATAACATGATTTATAAATAATATGGTTCATGATCTGATTACAGAGTACATTTTTATTTCCTACTTCTACTATGCAAAAAAATAGCAAATTATTATTACTTACCATTGTAAAGTATATAATATCTATCAATTTTGTTCATATTTTTATAATAGAATGCTTATCACTACACCTTTACAATCTTGTCTTGTATAAATTAATAATGTAGTGTGCTGTAAAGATATACAAATCAAAGGTATGAACATTTCTCAAACTACCTTTTCATTCTATTTATCTCCTTTACTGAATATACATAATGAAAACAATCAATAACTCCTTAGATTGCATCTTATGTTGCTCTCTTCAATCACAGATCATATTTTTCACTCTACAATAAATGAAGACATTCCAAAATTCACGTATTATCTTACAAAATTTTATTTTACTTTTCTCAATAAATTGTTTGATATTGAAAGTTTAACCTCTTAATAGAAATAGCTATTCAAGTAGGTTGTCCCACACTTTTCTTTACCCTAATTGCTACAGATACAAAATGGGCTAATTTTATAGTAGAATGCTTATCACTACAACTTTACAAGCCTGTGTTCTAAATTTCTTTTCATTCTATTTATCTTCTTTACTGAATATACATAATGAAAACAATCAATAACTCCTTCTTCCATCTTATGCTACTCTCTTCAATCATAGATCATATTTTTGCCTCTCCAATAAATAAAGGTCTTCCAAAATTCAACTATTATTTTACACAATTTAATTTTACTTTTCTCAACAATATTTCCTTTTTTTTATGACAAACATATTTGTGTATTATTTCATGTATTATTTACTCTACATGGAATACAATCATTTTACCATTGGACTTTACCAAAACTATTTCATGCCTATTGGATACACAGTTTCTGTACTAGATTTATTTTGGTTTATTTGTTAATTTCAATATGTTTAAGAGTTAAAGTACTGTTCTTGGCCCTTTCTGGCATACAATTATTTTACCGTTGGACTTTACCAAAACTATTTCATGGCTGTTAGATACGCAGTTTCTGTACTGGATTGATTTTTGTAATTTCAAAAGTAAGAAAATAGAATCACATCCACAAGAAATACTTATTTCTATATCATTAATTTTGAACATGACAAATACTAATAAAAAAAATACAGATTCTACCTAATATTGCTACCTTCAATCATAGATAATATTTTGGGCTCTACAAAAAATTAAGGTGTTTCAAAATTTAGGTATTTTTTTACATAATTTTATTTTAATTTTCTCAACTTATATGTTAAATCTATCAAGTGTTCTTTTTGGATCTTTTTGATGGTATAAGACATGTTCAAACATGAGAGACAAATATTTCACAGAAGACTCACATTGAGGACTTCAAAACAATTGATCCCAACAAGTTCTCACTCAGTGTAAATGGCGAGTACCCATGATTCTTCTCTTACAAAAGTAGTGTCACATATATTCCAAAAATATTATGTTGTGTAGTAATGATTATGTGATTTGATATTAGGTGGGTTTGGTTTTTTTAAGTAGGGCTGCTCTATTAGGAGAGGAGACACTAGAACTGGGCAGCTACAATGTCTTAATGTAGACTTGTATCAAAGTTTCGAATTGATAGTGCCTTTTGTTAGAAAAACTAAAGGCTAATGGACCAATAACAAAGTGCCTCTAGTTGTTTCAAACTCTTCCATTAGCCTCTAGTTGTTCTAACAAAAGTCACTCTTCAAATCACACTAGCAAGACATTTGAATCACCAAAGACTTTGCAAAAAAGTAGTTGTATCTACAAGAAAAGGACCCTACATAATAGAAAAAAAGATGTAATTTAGTTTGTCTCACAAATATACATTTCAAAATAAAAGGTTTAAATGTGCAAATTTTCTGCATTATCTCTAGAATTAGATAGCTACATTGTATTATTACATGAATGACTTTCTAGATAAGTGTTTTGACTATGCCTCATCTTATACATTGAAGTGAGCTATCTATAGGTTAATTGGCCAAACTATGCAATGCTACTAGGAAGGGGTTGGGTAACAGCTCGTTATGTGGATGGTGATTTTGGCACGTCAATTGATTAATAGGTTGTTTTAGGATTTTATCAGGGTTATCAATCCTTGTTTTACACTGTGTCACCTCTATGCTTACACTGTGTCTTCTCTATCTTACTTAGGTTGTTGAAATCTTTTGTCATTTAATTGTTTGGTTTCTTTGCCAGTAGTAACCCAAGGCTGATTATTTTTATAATCTCAATGTAGTATATATGCAATGTGTATGACTTGTATGCCAAAAAAAAATTTATATATTATAATTTAATATTTATAAGAAATTTGAAATTGAGTCATGACAATAGTTTTTAAAATGAATAGTGATAAAATTTGCAAATATAATGTATTGTTTTCTGTTTCACATTCGCTATATGTTTGTAATAATAATATATGATGAAAGTTTAAGCTCAATTTTTATAGTGCATGGGACAAACATGTATGCCTCTTTGGTGGTTTTATATTCAATAAAGGTCTTATCACACTTAATAAGTATCACTTCTTTTCCTTTGAGATTAAGAGAGTGTATATTTTTTATTTTTTATTTTTTATTTTTCTTCTTTCTTCCTACAAAACCCAAGACATAAAAGACTACAATTTTGACATTCTTTTGGGCTTCTTAGCATTGTAGTGGTGGGACTTTGACAGTTAAGGATTTTAATAAATCCTTGGTTAGGCTATGGAGCTTCACAGTGGCTCAACAAATACATTCTCTTCTCCACTCATTATTCAAGCCATGAATCTATCATATTTCACATTCTCTGTGTTTTTCATGAGTGCCAAAGATTTCATTCTATTTATGCATTCCATTTGAGAATAAATTGAGGGAAATTAGAGCCTAAGAAAATGGGGATATTAGCTATTTTATTCGATAGAAATATATTTATATACCATGTACAATTTTTTATTTTTATTTTCTAAATATAGCAGTTATCATCCTCCAGCTCAATTATCAGGATTTTCCCCAAAAATCCAACTTTGTCTTGCAAAAGGGATAAATGTTAGGTGACAGTTAAACAAGTCTCTTCAGTACTTAAAAAAAAATGCATACATGCACACACATGCATGTTAGCGTATAAATTCAATTGGAATTTCTTAAAGAGGCTCACGTTTCATGTGCGGCCCTTGTATTTGCACTCCAAGCTCTCTCAGATGCACTCTCAAATTCCTAGATCATAATTCTTAGTTAATCATTTAGAAAAAGCTTATTTATTAGAAATAATCGAATAATCAAGTAACTGCTTGAATGTAATTTTTGTTTCCTATAAGACACTAGAATATTCTCTTATAAATTTTGAATTAGGGAAAATAATGAATTGAAATATTTTTCTTTTTTATGAGGATTTTCCAGATTTATAGGGAAAATAATGAATTGAAATCTTTTTCTTTTTTATGAGAGGTTTCTAGATTTATTTTTAAAGAAGATGCTTTATAAAACAAATAAAAAAGAATGTTACATGATTAATTAAAATATTTTCTTAATAATAGTTGCTTTCATTCATTAGGGTTGCAGACTTAAGGTGAGGTCTAATGGAGGCGGGCTTTGGTTATCTCATTCATTTTATTATTTATCATATTCAATTCACATGACTAATATATAAAAATTGAAAAAAATTAAATAACAATTTTGAACATTACCAAAAAAAATGCCCCAAACGTCCTACCCTCAAGTAATTTCTAACCACTCTTGATACTGGATGATAGGATATTGCTACTTATTTCTATATCATTAATTTTGAGCATGACAAATATTAATAAAAACAAAATACAGATTATACCTAATATTGCTCTCTTCAATCACAAATAGTATTTTGGGCTCTACAAAAATTTAAGGTGTTTCAAAATTCAGGTATTTTTTTACATAATTTTATTTTAATTTTCTCAACAATTAGTCAATTAGGCGGGCTTTGGTTATCTCATTCATTTTGTTATTTAGCATATTCAATTCACGTTAGTAATATATAAAAATTGAAAAAATGTCCTACCCTCAAGTAATTTATAACTACTATTGATACTGGATGATAGGATATTGGTACTTATTACTATATCATTAATTTTGAACATGACAAATACTAATAAAAATAAAATACAGATTCTACCTAATATTGCTCTCTTCAATCACAGATAATATTTTGGGCTCTACAAAAACTTAAGGTGTTTCAAAATTCAGGGATTTTTTTACATAATTTTATTTTAATTTTTTCAACAATTAGTCCATTTTTTTTACAAACATATTCAGGTTTAAGATATTCAAGCTTCGTAAATAATACATAGCTAACAAAAAAAATATTTATTCATTTATATGCTATATTTAGATTTGTAAAAAAAAAAGATATTATAATTTCAACTGTATTCAATTTTAAGTTTTAATGTATTAATATTTTTATCAAATATATTAGATTTTTAAATTTAATTTAATTATATTCATGATGAAAGGTATTTGATTATGACTTTTATTTACTACATATTTATATCAAAATATAGAAGGTCAAGTACTTTCAATATTATTTCTATCATTCATTGTGAATATATGAAGAACATAAAAATATTTGCAATTATAGAAAGACGCAAATGTTAAAACCAATATTTCTTTGTTCCTATCAATGCTAAAATCATTAACCTTTTTATAAATTTGATAATCAATGATATAATTATTTTCATTCAATTCATATCTTATATCTCAATCTCATGTTCTCTTATTAAATTCTTATATGTTTTATATATCAACAAATAATTACATTAAAAAACTAATATAAAACAATTAGCATTATGCAAAATAGAACAAAAAAGTAAAAAATTTAAATCAATAAGAAAACATAATTGAATAAAAATAATTCTACATAATAAATATTTACTCATATTTTATTCTTTGTTAACGAAAAAATCACACATATTAAAACCTAACAAAAAAAAACAAATTAAACACTTTTCAAACATATAAGTATTAAAAAAAAGAAACTTTACATATATTAGACATACAAATTGCATACCAAGTTGCAATTGCTAGTTATATTTTTATTTTTGTCTTTAATACGTTTTGTAGGAAGATAAACTTATGCTGGTTAAGCCCATCCCTTCCCTTCCTTATTTCTTCCTATAGAATATGTGGCTAGTTTAATGATATTTCCTTGTTCTTGGCGCTTTATCTTCCTTGCATGACATTGTTCTCACCTACGTTCGGGTGTCTTAACGTGCTGGATCTGTTGAATTTGTCATTGTACCATATTTCCTTCTACCGCTGGCGTATCTTTTCATCACCTTTGCTATGTTATCTTCATATCTTCGAAGAATTTTGTCAAAAGGTCTGCATGCTTTGTTTGTGCTTACAAATTTCAGATGCACATCTACAACTGCATAGCCTACCTCAATATTTGACAAAAATGCACCTCCATTATGCTTTGATCAATGTCCTTACCATCTTCTAAAGCTTCTGTTTTATATCAGACATAACCTGCTGAATAGATTGTTGAATCTGTATTTAATCTTACAATTTACATGCTTTTCACCTTTGAGACTTTGGCTTCACGAAGAAATGTTTTATTCCATGTCCACCAAAGTTTGTATTGGCCTGGTTTGAAGTTGTCACTGTACCGTGTCTTTATGGGAATCATAAGTCTATCCTACGAAATAGTTTTGTCCGAGTTGTTTCATACATGGATGCGGTAGTGATTATACAGTTAACATGTTTTATATACATATACGTGGGCATGTTGGTTCTACTATTAATGTATCTACTTTGAAAACTGATTTTATGACTATTTAGTGTTAGAATGAATTCTCCTGGCCTAGTTGAGATTTTGGATTATTGATTCATAAACTAGGTTATTGTTTTATAATGATGGAGGAAAATACTTTTTCTTTTAGCTACTGGATAAGAAACTATAATTATTATTTTACATAGGTCTATGCTATACCTAATTAAGAGTTTACATTTCATTTAGTTAGTGAATATACGTGATTAGAAAATGTATATTTTAGTTGGTAGGAATTACTTCCCAATGATTGGTTTCCTCTAAAATGTAATTGGCATTCATTAGAAGGCCTTTTTTTTTGTTGATAAAAGAAGCAGCAAGAGCGTGTCGGCCCGTGGTACAAAGAAACTAGAAGAACATTAACATCATATTAATAGCACTAGTCACATAGCAAGTAATCAGTAGGAATTCAACAGAAAATAGAGTGTCTAGTCTGCCTTTATCAAAAATAAACTTAATGGTTCTTTTAAAAAATAACGAACCAAAGTATCTTAAGTAGAAAGTAAAAAATATATTAACAATAGCATGCCACACAGGGGTAATCCAGAGTCTAAAAAAATTAGCCATAAAACAGGAAAGAAAAATATAGTCCATCTCGGGCCAACATGCCCGAACCAAAACAAAACCCTTATGGCAACAACAGTAGCTAGGATCTCCCACCCAAATGTTTGGACATCAGGGTCGTGGCCCACTCTTCTTGCAGAAACAGGAAGAGGTCTTTGAACTATCTTCATCTGCTTCCAACTTGCCACTAGCCAACTTCTCCTGCATGTTGCATGGGGTCACCGCCGACGCATGCATGACTTTGAGGGAAAAATTGTTTGTATCAGCCATGCAGGCTTTGATATCTTTCATGTCCTTCAGGCCAAGGATCTCATTATCAAGCTCAGTGAACTTCAACTTGAGGGAGAACTTAAACCTGTCATTCCCATCCAACACCATAGAATTGTGCTCAGCACGAGGGGATCTGGTCTGCTGGTCATGGGGGGAGGGTGGAGGCAGGGTATTGCTGGGAGGCATATCATCCATCACTAGTGGGGGGTTCATGGGGGGAGCACTGCCAGTCCTGTGCGAGCTCAAGTGTTAAGAAGAGGAGCCCTTAATCGAATCACTAGAGGTAGAGGTTCCATCTTTCAAATGGGACTTCTCCTTAGAAGTCATTTCCCTGATTCTTCTTTTGGATTTCTCCATGGCAATTCTGTTAGAATGTCGGATAGTGCCCCCAAAATCCACTTCCAACTTGACCTAGCTTTTCGAATTCCTCTATTTTTTGGGCTTCCTCTTAGTTTCAGGGGTGCTATTAGCCATCGTCATATCCTTAGCTTCCATGGACTCAGAGACATGAGATTCATCTAAATCCTCTACCCTTTTAAAGGGGTTTCTCACACATCTCTTATGGCCTTTACCATCTTTTGGGAGAAGGTCAGTTTCCTGGATCTCATAGATAGACTAGGAGGGGGACTAAGAGGGGTTATTGGCTCTCGAAGGAGAGGCATCCTTGGTGACATACTTAATAATAAGAGGGGTTGGGGCAAAGGGAAAATGGATTTTTGGAAGTTATACAGATAGAGCAAGAGGCCCTGGTGCTTGGCGAAATAATATTATCAGAAACCTAGACCAATGGACTGCCTATTTTAGGATTGGACACCCCAAATGATTCCTAAATGAATTATTTGGTCTCATTTAATTAGCGACCAAGGACATAAATTTAGAATGGATTTTCCAAAGTATATGCTTCAAACCTTCACTTTCTAAGTCTATCTAAGGAATTCAAATGCTTAAGCTTCAAGAAAACTATACTAAAACTGGTAAGCAAATGTATTCTAATCAAAGCAGGAAATTGCAGTTAGGAACTACTCCAACTGACTGTGTTGGAGGAATAGGCTACTAATTCTAATATTAGTAGCTGTAGGAGCAATAGAGTTCTAATACATATAAATGAATAGGAAAATGAACTCTACACTAACAGAATGATTCACTCATCAAGTGGGCCCCCTTGAATGAGTGAATGAGAAGTACAATCAAGATGAAAGATGCAAACTTGAATTGAACATTCTATTCATCCATAAAATGATTACACTTGATTGAAACAGTATGCAATAGTTCTATTAAAAACTAGTTTGTTCGACTAACTCCAAAAGAGTCACAACAGCCGATTATTTAAAAGGAAGCTACAACTATCTCCTAAATCTACGATCACTTCATAAATCAAGATCGCTTACAACTCATAAAGTTTCACAACAAAAACATTATTGACCATGAATAATCCTAGAATATAGTGCGCACTAAATTTGTGCATTGCATGCAACAGAAAGTATTGACTTCCTTGCGAAGATTCTGCAATCTTCGATTGGCTTTGATGATTCCCGTGCCAGTATGTTGGTCTTCGAATATCCATAGTCAACTCCTGCAAAACATTCAATGTGCACACATCCAACCATATACATATATATCCACATCATCAATATTAGGAAAAGGTGTAAGTCTTAATTATGATCACTCTTGCAAATCCTACGGCTACAAGAGGTAACTACCCAAAACATAGCTTAGGCAAGGAAACATCCATTAACATGTATAGCTATTATATTCACCATTCCTATCCATGAATTTAAGCAGATATTATGTCTTTAGAAGTATCTACATTTCCATCTTATGTTCACACACATATATAACATATACATAGAAACCATAAGTTCATATGCTTAAAACCATAAATTCATGTCTATGTGCAATCAATTTGTTCTAGAAAGAGGATAAAAAGCACTGAGAAAGATGGCTATTTTGGAAGCCCATCACCTGGTGGAGGATGGGGATCAACTTCTTAGGGTTTTTATTTTCCCTTATATCTAGGATGTTACTTTCCAGAGATTGGAGGATGTAAAATGGGATGGAAATGAGGCCCCTATTCCTGATATGGTTGAGGAACGATAGATGAAAATAATAAAACATAGTAAATTTACCATCAAGGGTGAAGTATTTCATAACAATTTGACACACCTTGGGCCAAAACTTTGGGAGCTGCTCGCGGTTTGTTAAATATTAAAGTGAAACAAAATTAAAGTGTGTTTAATCTAATGAGTATTCTTATAATATCTTAAAGTGTAACCTTTTAATGAAAATCATAATTTAGTATTAAATGATATTTTTGAATAGGTCTTAGGAAGTAATTTAAACATGTTTGGTCAAGAAAATATTTAGGTATATAAAATTATTAAATTAGGAATGTTATTGAAATTGTTTAGTTACAGAAGTTGGTATTATACATATTTTTATTATTCTATGTTAAATTTACATGAGAAATGATATGGATAATTCTAATGATATGTTTGCTCAAAACTAAAATGTTGGAGGAGATAGGCAAGGTGCATGAAAAGCTCAAAGTTGTGATTGTTGTTAGGAAGACTGTAATGAAAAATAGCTACTAATCAGGATAAGAGTGTTGCTAATGATCAACAAAATTCAAGCTCAGTTCATTGTAAGGTATTTCACCTAAAATCCTTAGCCATGTTAAAGATAAAACAAAGCAAACCACAACATTCTTGATGTTTTGGACATTAATGAGAATGTTATTTGTAAAAATAAAGGAATTGAAAAAATCTTAAGTAGTTGTTCAGTCTTAAACCTTTTGTTCATTTCCTATTGATTTACTATTATAGGATCAAGAGCTTTGCTAAACTTTCCACTCAATATTTCATCCTATAGTGAGTTGGAGGCTCACATGGACTCCATAAAGAGAGCTCTACTGGGAAAGGAGTTGAATGTAGAATGGCTGTCGTAAAAAAAGATTAAGAGGTATGCTTTTGTTGAATGATTGAAAATTTTTGCATGCATTTTTATTAGAATTTTGGTTTAATGTTTTAAGGTCAATTATTATTAAACCCTAAAATATGTGTAAATGTTAAAATAGGCCAGAATTTCTTGTTTTGTTGTTCAGATGTTGTAATTGTAGGTTTTAAATAGTATGGTTATCTCTTATTATATGTTCTTTTCATCTTGTTAGTAAATTGAAATATTTAAAGATTTTCTCTCTTTCTCTCCATAGATTTTTTTTGGCCATTATTTGAGATTTATTTTTTCACCATTATTTTCTATTTTGTAAATTAGTTTTAATCAATCTATTCTTTCTTCTGTAAATTAGGTTAACCGTAGTTTTTCTCCTTTTATTTTCTACATCTGTATGGCTACCCACATGAGTTAACCACCAATGTTTTATGAATCTTCACATGTAAATAAGTTGAAATCCCAGTGCTTAACTCATCTTTGTGGTCTTGATACATTGGCAATTATAGTGAAGCTCACTGTAATATATTACTGAGATGAAATATAATAGGCATTTCAAGTTGTGGGTGCAATGTCGATCTAACTAGTAGAAGAAAAGTCATGGTCATGTAAAGTTTACTATGTTCATACATAGCTAGTAGCCCTTCCATTTAATGTAGAGGATTAAAAATATTTTATTTAAAGGAACATAGAAGTTACTTGTTGTGGATGAGATTGGAGAGATATAAATAGATTTGTAAGTATCTTTAAATAGAAAACAAATGTGTATATATTTGTTTCTTATATTAGACATGATTCTATATTCTATATGTGTATAATATTTTGTGGTCATCATTAAATATAATTTTCAATTTTAACTTTTCTATCATCTATCTTTTATTATACACTTTAACTATATCATGGACTTCAACATGTTAGACTTCAACATGTGAAATATAAGTATGAAACATTTAATTTTTGCTAGTCAATTTAGCCATAAGATTTAGACCTTTCTTTGAACACATTTGACTATCTTTGTTAATAGACTCTTTCCTTTTGAAACATTGTAAAATGCTCCTGTAAATGTTAATGAAGTCTTGTAATATGAGTCTTTGAAATGTTTTTCAAATTTTTCACCACCTTCATCTTTATAAACTAAATACTCATTATATTATTCACCATTTTCAATAATCCTTATGATTAACAACTTTGTAGATTTACTAAAAATCTTTACAATTAAGCATACATAATTTTTTTAGATTTAACAAGGAGCTCAATTATCAATGCTACTCAATATATATTGCAAGTAATTATTTTTTATTGCTAATATTTATTTTTCAAATCTTCATAACTCCTTCAAATTGAGCTCATGCTAATCATAAATACTTAATAGTGAAAACTACCTCATACCAAAGAATTTAGCTCAATATGTTTTCGCTCTTTATTTAATTATGGTGCCAATCATTTGATTGTTATTCAGAGAAAACAATAGTTTATTCCAACACTATCCATTCATTTCTACCACTACTTACTTTAGCATCCCAGCGTTTATATTATATGTTCATATTTACTCTTTCCTAATCTTTTTGTGAAAGTCTAATAGATTTATTTGTTTTTAACCTGTTCTTTGATGAAACAATACTTGATATCAATATACTTTCTTTTCTTATAACATATATAACAAGATAGTGGATTCATTTAAGTCATATCAAATAATCATTAATAACTTAAAACTTGAACATTCAAACCTTGCTTCATTATTATTTTTATTTGAAGTATGAATATTTATGATTATATAGAATTTTGAACATATTTATCACCATTTGTAAATTATATACAACAATCCATCCCAAATTCATTTGTATATAATCTTTTATTTGTCATTTCCTCCAGACTTAATCCTACCATTTTTTTTTGTTGAATTATTAATGTTTTTAAAATGACTGGTTTTTCAATTATATTAGCTAAAACATCATTTATTTTTGCTTCGATTCTAGCATATCTATAACCTTCAAATATTTTCTATCATAGAAAAATATTTTGTAAAATATTATTTTTTATTATTAACACAACTAGTAAGATTTAAAGATTTAAAAGTATTGTTATTTTACACCTTACAATCTTTATCTAAATAAGCTTATCTATATAATATTTATCAAATAATTCATCAAATGAATAGTACAAATTAATTGTATCACATGAGAAAATACAATTTACATTCCTATTTAGGTTAGATATATTTTCCTTTAGATATGCTACTTCATTCTTTCAATTTAGATATTTCATTCTTTTGTGAAATATTTTTCATTTTAAAAAATTATTATTTTTCAAAATTTTCTTTGAATTCTTTATTTTTTTAACATTTTCTAGTTTTTGATTAAGTAAAACAGGCTTTACAGGGTTCATGAAACCCACAACATCTAAAAATATAGCATTTAAGAGAACAAGTCTTAAGGAAGCAAAAAAAAAGATGAAATAGGCCACTGGCAGGCTGAGAGACAAGCTACCACTAAGACAAAATAGTCAAAATGGAGCAAAAAAAGAGAAAGGAAAAATGACCCAGGAGGAAAGATCAGGAAAGGTTCTTGAGCATCACTGTAGCATTGGTTTCGAGAAGCTTCATCTTCTATGCCGCCTCCTTGATCTTCTAAATGTTGTTGGAGTCTTCTTCATCCTTATTCTTCTTGGAGATGGCCTTTGTTCTCTTACTTGGACCTTCATTGGGCTTCTCCTTTTTTTCCTCTTTGATTATCTGCACATCCTTGCCTTCCAAATTTTCTTCCATTTTGACTATGAGCAATTTGATGTGCTCGTTTGAGGCCTTCAGGATGTTGAATTTCTTCTAAGCAATACCTTTGAGGGTTTCCTCAAAGCTCTTCATCTTATCCTCCATCTAGTTAATCCTTGAGTCCAAGTGACAAAGATCCTCAGTGGTATTATGATCCTTGTTGCTTTCAATACCTTGGATTGTTTCCTTGAGCTCTCCCACTTCATGAAAGAGTCATTTTTAAATGACCTGAACTGGTCCAACATATTGTTCTTAGCATTATTGAGAAGATTTAGGTCCGCTTCTCTTGCCTTGTCACTAAGGACGACCAGGGTAGGGTCAATCAAGTCCTCTTTTTGGATTTTTCCATCAATATCCTTGAGAATTTTGGGGTTCATGGCTTCCCTAATAATCCACATCTGCATAGTTTTCATGTTGAAGTTTCACCACACTTTTTTCCCCTTGGCAGAGTCATCGTTATGATACTCCCCTCTGGATTATTTCTTATGTTCTGAATAGTCATGTGGCTCCAAAATGGGGAAGGGAAGTGTTATCTTCGCTAATATCTAGATCAACAGATAGTCAACCAGAGCATTCCCCCTTTAAATTGTTTTTCTTCCCCATGGTCTGTTCCCTTTTCTTCCTGGCTTCACCTCTAGACTTATCCACCTCTTCATCAATTTTCATTTCTTCCACATTTTCATTATACTCCTCTTATGATGAGATCTCCATTCTAGCCTTCTTTTTGAAGGGATTTTCTTTGTTAACCAAGCTCGCAGTTCTCTTCTTCGAGGAAGAGCCTTGTTTCAGCTTTTTGACCTCTTCATCCTCATCATCCTCTGAGTGTATTCTGACACTATCATCTAAGTCTGAGGTGACATAGTCTGGACCAGAGAAATATTCTCTTTCCTTATTGTCCACAATCTCCTTCCCCAGGGTTTGGGCTTTGAAATATTCATAAATTAACAATAACAAACCCTCATGTAAAGCAGGATTAGCTATATTCTTCTCCCTAAAGCCATTTATATTATCATTTATTGAATAATACAAGTAGAATGGGATTGAAATATTCATACCATGTCTGAGATGATTTAGTAACACAAAGTTATTTTCTATTTATTTTTAATATATCCTTTCATAATATATTTTTTAAACATTAAGTTTATTTTTTGTTTTGTCATTTTATTAATCTTTCTCATTACAACAAATGATTTTTTTATATAGTTTAAACATTAACCACATGAAATAACTACTTAGGTAACACCTAGTGATAATTGATGTTGAAAACTTTGCATCCCCCTTTTCTTTCATATTTTATTATTTCTTCTAGCTTCAATTATTGTCCCTAGGAATATATACCTAAAAATATGATAGGTTTTGGGTAAAAGAAATATGATGAGTCCATTTTTTTAATGTAAGAGTTGAAAGTAGGAAATATCTTGATAGGAATATGTTCCAGTTTCACAACAAATATGTACCCACTTAGGATAGGTTACTTAAACCTAAACCTCCATCCCTTTTAAAATATGTACCAATTTTAAATAGACATGGGACCTATTTTAAATAGAAACATGTACCCATTTTAAAATGATATACTTTCTTTTGAATGAAATGGTTGCCGATTTTATTTACATCATATATATGCTCCTTTTTCAAAACGATTTTGGAACCTAGCCCTTATCTTTTAATCTACAAGTGCAATGCCACAAAAATAGAAAGAGAAAAGTTAAATTTAGAAATATAGGACCCATAACCCTTTTAAAAATTTTAGAAACTAATTAAAACCCACTATAGATGATGATCTATTATTTTTCAATATATATTCTTTTATTTATTAACTTATGTTTGATGTATATGGTTCATCAACTTTACATTTTATAGCTACTTGTATTTTTTATATAACTTTTGAGTTTGAACTTCAAAAAATGTAGATAAATTTGTAATTGCTTTAGCTCAGACTATTTTGTCCAAACAAAAGTACTTTACAAAGATAGAAATTAGGTGCAACAAAATTAATTTTTAAATTTAACATTTAAAAATAATAAAAGTATATTCTAATCAAACATCACAATAATACACTTATTTTTAAAAGGCAAATAGAAAAATAATTTTATCTATGTAAAACTATTGGTTTTACACATGTATGTTTCCACTCAAAATATAAGGATTTTAAAAAAGTCATTTGTGTACATTTTATTAAAAAAATTATCATTTATAAATTAGACTAAATTACATATTTGAAAACTAGACATAAAAATCTTATATTTCATATTTTATTTTAAGACTTTGTCTATAAGTGCTTCAATTTTTTGCTTCTACATGTTAGTATTTTATGCGTAAGTGTAATGAAAGAAACTAAATTTGAGGATTCAATAGGATGTGTGGACAAACTAGGAAGATTAGGCCTATCTCCTCTCATACATTGGAAGGAATATTATCCTCTAAGCTCAAGAAAGCTCAATCTCTACATAGATGCAATAATCCCTTGCTAAATGGACTATTACTATCTAAATGAAATTGGAAAATGCAAGATTTAGGTCTAGATTGAGAGAAAGGATGATTTTTTACATGAACAAGATGATTGTGGAGTGACTGACCAATTCCAAGGTAGATTTGAGAAGTTGAAATGGTAACTAACCTGTAAACCAAATTTCAAATTAATATGGGAGGATAGGGACAAGTAAAATTTCCCTCTATCCCATTACTTTCTAGTGAAAGAACTTGTATAGTGTTGCTCTCGATCAGATCTTTCTATAACTCTTTCAACACAATATCCTCCTATTTGGACTGCACACAAAAAATGATGAAAACAAATTGTAAAAAGGGGATTGGCAAAGTGAAACCCTAGTTTTTTATTAACCATAAAATTAAAATGAAATATGCTTAACAGAAAAGTGTTGTAATACATAAAAAATGCTAGATCTAAGGCACAAGATATCTTATACGTTGATGATGCAATCCTCTTTGAATGAGATCACATATGTTGACACAATAGCATGATTCCACAAGACCTAAGAGGAAATCATCAAAGACATGCTTTCATGATGGTTGTTGAAGCATTTTGAATTGAAGAATATGGTGAGATGAAATGTCATGAATTCTTGATTTCTTTCTAGTTGATGAAATGGATGCCTACTCTTGCTTGATCATGAAATGCTTGATATCTCAAAATGAGGGAGGTAACCTTGTTTATACATATCCCCTCACCATTTCATAGTAAAAAAATTAAAGTAGGCCCATGAGGATCTAGGAATTCTTCTAAAACCAAATAACCATTACATAGTTTGAATTTAGGGCCAATTCTTAGAATAGGGGTGACTATTAGGACAAGGTGCCACCCAAAGTTTCTCATGTACTACTCATTTACCCTTTTCTACCCAATGCATGCCTAAATCTGAACTCAAGGTTCAATTTGGTATGGGGATGCCAAATATATGTGTGAAATTAAGGTTAGATAAGATGAAATAGATGTGTGAGGTTACACATACTAAAATGGAGCCTAGGTAAGCAATAAATTATATAGGGATACAATCTATGACTCTATTTAGCCCTGACTTTAGTGGGATAATGAGCCTAGAAAAATACTCATGAGAGAGAGAGAGAGAGAGAGAGAGAGAGAGAGAGAGAGAGAGAGAGAGAGAGAGAGAGAGAGAGAGAGAGAGAGAGAGAGAGAGAGAGAGAGAGAGAGAGAGAGAGAGAGAGAGAGTATTGCAAAGAGGTAAGACATATCACTAAGTTTAAGAGAACAAGGCCCCAAACCAAGGATATCAAATTGTACAACCATGTGTAAGGGCACACAAAATAAATAAAAATAAAAATAAAGATAAAATCAAAGGCAAGCCAAGAAAAAACCAAATGACACATGTAACAAAGGGGATTAGTACTTGAAACCAAGGCTCTAAATCAACTAGTTTAGGAGACCTCGATGAACAAAATGTCTCAACTACTAGTATTATGCTCATAATTATACTACAACTGTGCAAGTGGTCACATGGAAAGATAAATAGCACACATCAAAGATGATACAAGACTCCATGATCCAACCTACCAACAAGAAACTTGAGTTATGCTTATGGGATTATATAAAGGAGAATGAAAAAAGAAACCATGAATTACATAGGCTAGTAAATTGTGTTATGCTAGGTGATCCTTTAAAAATAACATATACCATTGAAAAAAAATTGTATAATGGTGTTTGATTCGTAACACAAAGAGGGGGAAGAGTAGAAATAGTCAAACAATTTATGTTATGCTAGTTCTACTCATGCCTATCATAGAGAGGAAACCATTTTCTACTTTAGGTTTTATGGATTTTTTTAAAAAAACTTATCATGGATTGCGTCAATTACTTAGAGATGATGCTAAAAGTAGAATGCCAATTGACTTGATGTTTATGTTGATAATAACTTAGAACCAATAATTTATTTGGAATTTGATATTACTGTTCAGATTAGAGGTTGATTCATAACCAATTGCTAAATTGGAATAAAATATAGTAAAGATTGCAACTACAGGATATTTCACTATTCTTTTGTAATATGGATATTCAAATCCTTTGGTCACAAAGTTGAGAGGCTACCTCTCAAGGTAAGAAGTGTGTTAAGGCCAATCGAGTATAATCCTAAAAAGGGCCACACACACAACTTTGGAGACAAGTTTCTAAAGGGGAATCACACTATCATCAGAGTTTATGGGTGCCAACAATCCCCTAAAAAATTGTCAATCTTTGTTTTAGAAAGGGTAGCATTTCTCAAATTTATGTGGCAAGTGTTGTGGTTTAAAATAGAATATATGGAGAAAAGGAGAAAGGCAACCTTATTACCCATGTGTCAAGATTTTTAGGTCTTATTGTTAGTTCTAATACCATTGAATAAGTTCATAAATATTTGGAGGAAATTATCACCTTGAAGATGGAGAAGAGAGATTGTGTGATCCCAAGCATCATATTCATTCCCATATCAGATGCATGTCCCACCAAGTAGACATACAAGAGGACATAGATATAAATTTCCTTACAAATGAAGATATTTTGCAAAGATGGAAAAAATGGAATATTTTGAAGAAGATTGAAGAAGGAAAAAAGCAAAATGGAGAATCTTATTTCTATAATGATATAACTATTGAAGTACTGAGGATAGAGGCATGTCTGCTAGATTATGAGAGAATATATGGGAAGACTATCAGTAGCACATCATAAGAGGTAAATCCTCCACCCTGACAATATAGAAAAATGATTATTTAGGACTCATCTGATTCAGAGACTACCCCTTGTCCCCCTCCATAGCAAAAGCAAAAGATGGATTAAATAATGTCTACTGAAAACTTAGATGAAGTGGGTAACACTCAGGAGGCGGAAAGTGTATTGAATGCACTGAAAAATGATTTGGAAATACAAAAACCTCAATCTCTCCTACAATACCAAGAAGAAATTCTAGGTTATACAACTCAACTTCAAGAGGGAGAGCAACCCATTGATCGTACTGATGAGAGAGAGGTTATGACTTTGAGATTCCATGACGATGAAAAGTTTATTGAGTCCGCGGAGTTTAAGGATTTTTGGATTCAGATGAAGATAAAAGAACTTGAAGAAAAGAAAACAGGCAAACCTCATGGGTGTTGAGGAAGAAAGCCGTGAGGAGGTCACAAATCAAACTCTTAGGGAGATGCAATTAGATCAAATAAATGTGCCTATGGAAGAAGCCAGAGAAATGGTCTTGAAAAGTAATATGCTATTTTCTCCCGGTTTGTCTCTAAAACATTTGTTTTTAATTGATCGAGTTAGAAAGCGAGATGATCCAATGCTTGTTACAGAGTTTGATACAGATGAAAAGATAAGTGAATCAAGGTATAACCATAAAACAGAGGTGTTGGCTACATGGGCTAGTTTCCTTGCATGACATTGTTCTCACCAACATTGGGGTGTCTTGACGTGCTGGATCTGTTGAATGTGTAATTGTACCATAATTCCTTCTATCGTTGGCGTATATTTTCATCACCTTTTCTATGTTATCTCGTATCTTCGAAAACTTTTGTCAAACAGTCCGCATACTTTGTTTGTGATTACGAATTTTGCATGCACATCTACCAGTGCATAGCTTACCTCAATATTTGACAAAAATGCACCTCCATTATGCTTTGATCGATGTCCTTACCCTTTTCTAAAGATTCTGTTTTATAACAGACAGCCTGCAGAATAAGTTGTTGAACCTGTATTTAATCTTTCCATTCACACGCTTTTCTTGTGCTTTTCACCTTTGAGATTTTGGCTTCACGAAGAGGTATCGTATTCCCTGTCCACCAAAGTTTGTATCGGCCTGGTTTGAAGTTGTGACTGTACCGTGTCTTTATCGGAACCATAAGTCTATCCTACGAAATAGTTCTGTCTGAGTTGTTTCATATATAGATGCGGTAGTGATTATAGAGTTAACATGTTGCATATACATATACGTGGGAATGTTGGTTCTGCTATTAATGTATCTACATTTAAAACCGATTTTATGACTATTTAGTGTTAGAATGAATTCTCCTGGCCTAGTTGAGGTTTTGGTTTAATGATTCATAAAATAGATTATTGTTTTATAACTATGGAGGAAAATACTTTTTTCTTTTAGCTACATGATTAGAAACTATAGTTATCATTTTACGTAGGTCTATGTTGTACCTAATAAAGAGTCTACATTTCATTTAATTAGTGAATACACGTGATTAGAAAATGTATAATTCAGTTGGTAGGAATTACTTAGTAATGGTTGGTTTCCTCTAGACTGTAATTGGCATTCATTAAAAGGCTTTTGTTAAATATTAAAGTGTTTAATCTAATGAGTATTATTTTAATATTTTAAAATATAATTTTTAAATGAAAATCATAATTTAGAAATAAATGGTAGTTTGGAATATGTCTTTGGAAGTAGTTTAAACATGGTTGGTGAAGAAAATATTTGAGCATATAAAATTATTAAATTAGAAATGTTATTGAAATTGTTTAGTTAGAGAAGTTGGTATTATACATATTTTTATTATTCTATATTAAATATACATAGGAATTGACATGGATAATTCTAATAAGATGTTTTCTCTTATTCAAGCTATTGCCAAAGATGTCAAGACAAAGAAGGTGGAGGAAGAAGACAAAATCATAATGTTGGAGGAGATAGGCAAGGTGCATGAAAAGCTAGTGTTGTGATTCTTGTTAAGACGACTGGAATGCAAAGGAGCATTGATGGCCTCAAAATGTTGAATGAAAAACTTAGGTCCTAAAAGGTAGTGCTATGAAAAAGGGCCAAAGTATGTCTTCTACTACTGATCAGGATAAGAGTGTTTCTAATGATCAACAAAATTCAAGCTTGGTTTGTATGTAAGGTCCTTGGCCTAAAACCCATAGCCATGTCAAAGGTAACACAAAGCAAAACGACATCATTCATGATATTTTGGACATTAATGTAAATATTATTTGTAAAAATATGGAGAAAAAAAAAATCTTAAGTAGCTGTGTGGTCTTGAACCTTTTATTGATTTCCTATTGATTTGCTATTAGACTTTGTTTGCCTTTTCACTATTCAAATAAAAAACTACTAAATGATAAATAATAGTTAAAAAAGTAATAAAGAATAGTTTCCATAAAAGATATATCACTACAAACCATTCAAATCTACGTCACATATCATATTGAAAACTTTCCTTTACTTTCAAAGATTATGAAAAAAAACTTCCACCAACATGCCTGCGTGAGAAACAAATGCACGACGGAGACACATCGAAATTATTGAGGAATGGTCCTCCGATCATTCCCGGGATAGCGCTCACCATTCTTCCATTTCAGTTAAATACAATTCTTAGTCAATCTTAACGACCACCTGTCCACCTCTCATCTCTGTAATTGGAAAGCCCATCTTTGTGCAAGTTGGAATTTTGGGCCCTCCATGGAAAGCCTCCTTAACTCTTCTTCCATTAAAAGCACTAACAATTCATACTAAGAATACCAAAGGCCGCCGCCTCAAGTAATCGAAACCAAGTTTTCTACGATGACAAGTGAGGAATATAATGCAGCTCTGCAGAAAATCTCACTATATTTGCTGGGCGGCTCCTCTCCACCCACTACACTCTCTACTGAAATTACCCCAGACTTTCATGAAGCTATAAATTCATCAGTTCGTGGAGAACAGATGACTGACAATATACAAAACGGCGGCAATAGACAAACTGCAAATGGAAAACATTACATAGGAGTGCGGCGCCCCCCTCGGGTGAAATATGCTGCAGAGATCAGGGATTTCTCCAAGCATGGGGCTCGCGTTTGGCTTGGTACTTTTGACACTGCAGAGGCGGCTGCTATTGCATATGACTGTGCCGCTTTGAGAATTAGAGGATCAAGAGCTCTTCTAAACTTTCCACTCAGTGTTTCATCCTACAGTGAGTTGGAGGCTCACATGGACTCCAAAAAGAGAGCTCTACAGGGAAAGGAAGCGGATGTAGAACGGCTGCCGGGAACAAAGATAAAGAGGTATGCTTTTGTTTGAAAGATTGAAAAGTTTTACACGCATTTTGATTAGAGTTTTGGTTCAATGTTTTAAGGTCGGTTATTATTAAACCCTAAAATATGTGTAAACGTTAAAATTTGCGAGAGTTTCTTATTTTGTTGTTCATTTACTCTAAGTGTGGCTTTTATAGTTTCTTATTTTGCTGTTCAGTTGCTAACTTGCTCTAAGTGTGGCTTTTATAGTATGGTTATCTGTATTTTATTAGAAGTTCTTTGCATCTTGTCAGTACATTAAGGCATTTAAAGATTTTCTCTCTCTTTCTCTGCACAGATTTTGTTTTCACCGTTATTTTCTCTTTTGTAAATTACTTTTGATCAATCTATTCTTTTTTGTGTAAATTAGGCTAACCATAATTTTTCTCCATATTTTCTACATATGTTCGGTTACCCACAGGAGTTAACCACTAATGTTTTATGAACATACAGACGTAAATAAGTTGAAATCCCAGTGTCTTGCTCATCTTTGTGGTCTTGATACGTTGGCAAGCACGTTGAAGCTCGCATTAATATATTACTGAGATGAAATAGAATAAGCATTTCAAGTTGTGGGTGCAATATCGATCTAAGCAGTAGAAGAAAAGTCATAGCCATGTAATGTTTACAATGTTCATACATAGCTAGTAGCCCTTCCATTTAAGGTAGAGCTTGAAAAATATTCTATTGGAATGAATATAGGAGTTACTTGTTGCGGATGAAATTGGAGGGTTCTAAATAATTTGTAAGTATCTTGAAATAGAAAACATATGGGGATATATATGTGTTTCTTTTATTAGACATGATTCTATATTCTTTATGTGTAAAATATTATGTGGTCATCATCAAATATAATTTGCAATTTTAATTTTCCCGTCAACTATCTTTTATTATACACTTTAACTAGATGATGGACTTCAACATGCTAAATATAAGCATGAAATATTTAATTGTTAGCCACTTTAACTACACTTACATCTTGTAACTACAAATCTTGTTTGTGCTTGTCAATTTAGCTATAAGATTTAGACCTTTCTTAGATCACATTTGACTATCTTTGTTAATAAACTCTTTCCTTTTGAAACATTGTCTCATGAAACTTGACTAGAATAATTGCAATACTAGCAAGCAAACTTTTCACTTATTCTATTCATCATTTTCCACAAAAAGATTCTATCAGCAAAAGAGGTGAAGTTTAAAAAGAGAAAATCATTTTTATCTAATAATGGAATTCTTCGAAGTTGTTTGTTGTGGCTTCATGGTTTGGAAAATGTTCTTCTAAATGTTTATGAAGTCTTGTAATATCAATCTTTGAAATGTTTTTCAAAGTTGTCACCACCTTCATCTTTATAAATATAATACTCATTATATTATTCACCATTTGCAATAATCCTTATGATTAAGAGTTTTGTAGATTTACCAACAATCTTTACAATTAATGATACATATTTTTTAGATTTAACAAGGAGCTTAATTATCAATGCTACTCAATATATATTGCAAGTAATTATCTTTTATTACTAACAGTTATTTTTCAAATCTCTATAACTCCTTCAAATTGAGTTCAGCGTAATCATAAATACTTAATAGTACAATCTACCTCATAACAAAAAAAAATTTAGACAGTCTTTTCAAACTCTTACAACTTTATAGAATGATCAAATGTGATCATGCCCTAGAAACTTCAACCCTCCAAATAAATCAATATGTTTTCGCTCTTTATTTAATTATGGTGGCAATCATTTGATTGTTATTCTAATAAATCAATAGCTTATTTCAACACTATCCCTTAATTTCTACCACTAGCTACTTTAGCATCCCAACTTTTATATTATTTGTTCACATTTACACTTTCCTAATCTTTTTGTGAATGTCTAGTAGATTTCTTTCTTTTTAACTAGTTCTTTGATTTATCAATACTTGATATCAATATACTTTATTTTCTCATAACATATATAACAAGAGAGTGGCTTCATTTAAGTCATTTCAAATAATCATTAGTCACTTAACTTAAACATTCAAACCTTGCTTGATTATTATTTTGTTTGAAGTATGAATATTTATGTCTATACATAATTTTGAACATATTTGTCACCATTTGTAAATTAGATACAAAAATCCATCCAAAATTCATTTCTATGTGATATTTTATTTGTTATTCCTCCACGCTTAATCCCAACATAGTTTTTTGTCAAATCATTAATTTTTTTAAAAGGACTTGTTTTAAAATTATATTATCTAAAACATCAATTTTGTTTTCTTAGATTCTAACATATCTAGAGCCTTCAGTCTTTAGCCTCACACTTGGTTCAATAGGATCTCTTGATTCCTTTCCAATACTTTCCCAATTATTTTCTATCATAAATTTTTTTTTTGTAATCTTAAAATCAACATACTTTACAAAATATTATTTTATTATTATTACCACAACTAGTATGATATATAGATTTAAAAACATTGGTATTTTCACCTTTACAATCTTTATCTAAGCAATATTAACCATATAATATTTATCAAATAATTTGTCAAATGAATAGTACAAATTAATTATATCACATGAAAAAATACAATTTAAAGTCCCGTATAGCTTAGATATATTTTCTTTTAGATATGCTACTACTAATTGGTTCGTTATTTTAATTTAGATATTTAATTCTTTTTAGAATTCTTTTTCATTTTTTAAAAAATGATCATTTTTCAAAACACTTCAAACTTTCTTTGAATTCTTCATTTTTCTTTTAATCTTTGCTAGGTTTTTTAATATATCCCTTTCAAAATATAATTTTTACACTTTAATTTTTTTATTTTTTTTTGTAGTGTTTTTAATCTTCCCCATTATAAAAAATGATTTACTTATATAATTTAAAGTTTAACCACATTTAAAATTCTCAATCTGAGATGGTCATGCTCACTCTGTGCTGTGCTAGGGTTTTTGCTTTGCGTCAAACTTTTGCATTCTCTATCCTTCACATAGTCCACAATTATTATGGGAAATAGTATAGTATTTATGGCTCCAGCCACTTCTCACCAAGCAGTTGATGCTAGTGCTAGTGTTCTTTCGGATAGCAATGGCACCGCCAAGCAAACATCCACGCAAATTTGTTACCAAAGTATTTCACGAGGTATGGCTTAGCCTGATATTGTTCTACCCATTAATGAGTTTAATGATGCTTGTACTTGGCTTGAAACACATACCCTTATTGGCTATTTTCTGGGTCACAACCCCCCTAAACATGTTATCAAGGATTGGGTTGCAAAATCTTGGACCCCTCATGGAATCCACCTAGATGGCATCTAGAGCCTCACCAAGGGCTTTTTTTTTTTGTTTTTCCAATCCCTCCCATGTGGATGCCATTTTTGCCAAAGGTCCTTGGAACCTTAGGGCTTCGCTGGTAATCTTCCAATGCTGGACTTGTGACTTCTCTATCTCTGATGACAAGAAGCTAAAAGTCCCAGTTTGGGTAGAGTTTCCTGGTCTTCCCTTACCTTGTTGGCCTTTCATACATGCCATAGCGCAAAAGCTAGGTAGGGTTATATGTAACAAGCATGATTTTTTTCTTAATCCACGACCTTAAAAGAGGCTCTATGTTGAGGTTGACCTTTCTAGGGACCTCAAAGAATCTATTGCGATTCAGGTTGGTGATACAACTTTCACCCAGAAGGTGCTTTATCTCAACCTTCCCAACACTTGTTATCATTGTCAATCTGCTGAGCATAAGATTAAGGACTACCCTCTCACAGTGCCTAGTACCAGGACTCCTCCCAAGGATTCTGGCTCTCAACCGGCTAAAGCTAGAAAAAAAGATGAGGGCAAAAAAGATGAATGGGTCATAGTTGACTGTCATAACGAGCGATACAAGTAGCTTGCTTTGTCTTCCGCTTCCCATCTACCACCTTTCGATAAGATAGTTTCTTTGGAAACCCCAGTTATCAAGGTTTCAAACCCTGCTTCTTAGGGGAAAGGAGTTTTTGATTCCCAGTTACTGTTCCTTTAGCCCGCATGCCCAAGATGGCCACAAAAATTGCTTCTTCTAATTCCTTTTGCCATTCTCGTAGCCCTTCTAGGTGTGTTGAGACTAGGTTTGATGGCATGCAGGAAAAATGATGTAATATATCTATGGAATTTTTGGTGGTTGCTTATGCCCCAGGTTATTTATCTAATAGTTTTGATGCCCTTGGGGAAGGTGATGGATTGGATGACACTGTTATTCCATGAAGTACATCTTATGGAATGTTTGTGGGTTGAAAGACCTACACAAAAAAAATTGTGTTAGGGATTTGTGTCATGGTATCGGTCATCTGTATATTTTATGCCTCTAGGAAGTTAATATTTTTGGTTTCATGCTTGATGCTGCTTGTAAAATTATTTGGCCTTCAAGCCTTGCTCTCTATTCTCAGCATGAGGCTAGTCGAGGCAGAGTTTCTACTCTCCTTTCTCCTTGTTGGCATTCCTTTTTGGTTAGTCATGGCTCTGACCCCATGCAGAGAGTTGTTTGGGCCACTTTCATTATTGAAAATCATTCTTTTGTCATAGTTAATATTTATGCTCCCAATGATGTTGTTGAGAGATCTCACCTTTGGTGCTGGCTTGCGGATTCTCTGCCACCTACTACCTCACTTTTTTGTGGTGATTTTAATATGGTGGAGATGGTGTTTGACAAGGATGTCCTCTTTCCTTTTCGATGGATAGCTAGGGAAAGAGAAGCCTGGTACTACATGCATAATAAATTAGGGCTTTTTGATCCCAATGTAGGCTGCCACCTTTCTAATGGGGTCTAACACAGTTGATCTAATTAGAGGGAATCCTCTAATAGAATTCATAAAAGGCTTGATCATGCTATGATCTTGGCACAATCTATTTTCTCTTTTTCTGAAAAGCAAGTTTTGGCGATCACTCCTCTTGTTGATGTGACCTTGTTAGACCACTTGCCCATCCAATTTAATATTGTTTGGTAGACAGCTAAGGCTAGGCCTCCCACCATGCAATTTTTGTTTAATAATTCTATCCATCACAATCTATATACTATGGCCCACATTCATCGGGTTTGGAACCTCGAGCCTAGACCCACTTAGTTGATAGGTTGGATTCAATAGTGGAATGATGCCATCATGCATACTTCTCATTTCTTGTGCATTTATGGAAGACATCTGGCCAAGTGACATCGTAGAGCCTATGATGTCAATACCAAAGCCTTACGTGTTGCCACCGAGGCCTTAGCCCAGGATCATTTCAATCAAAATCTGTAGCTTAATCTTGCTAAGTTACGTCATCAAAAACAAGTGGCTAACAACTATTTTGCCAGAGGAGCCTAGATCAAAGCTTGTCTCCACTAGTTAAAAGTTGGAGACCAAGCTTCTAAAGAATTTTTTTCTACCCTCCGTCCTTGTCATACCAATACGAGCATAACCAGAATTAGAGAAGGTCACAACCTCCTCATGAAACTTCCTAATGTCTTGCAAGCCTTTATTCACCATTATGAATAGGTTTTTTCTACTCAAGGATATTCTCCTACCACTGAGAAAGCTCTTGTTGATTGTACCGCACTTGTGCCACATTGTGTCTCCCCTTCTCAGCGTGTCTTCTGTGATCAACTTCTTTCCTTGTAGGATCTTTGTGAAGCTATTTTTGACATGGCTGATGACAAAGCCCCTTGTTGTGATGGCTTCCCTTGTGAGTTTTACAAGGCCCTCTAGGATGCCATTGGTCCTGATATTCACTAGGTCTACCTTGAAGTGTATCATACCTAATCTCTTGGGGGTATCATTAACCAGGGAAATATCAAGTTTATTCCCAAGTCTGGGCATCTAGAGGACATTTGTAACTAGCAGCCTATCACCTTGCTCAATGTCTCTTACAAGATCATTACCAAGGCACTAGCTCTCAAGCTCCGTCACATGCTTCCGTAGATTGATCGGCCTGAGTAAGAAGGATTCATTAAGTCAAGATTTATTCTTGAAAACATCATTGTTGTGTGGGAAGGTATGCAATGGGCTCGTAAGTATCACTAGAAAGCCCTCTTTCTTAAGATTGATTTTGCTAAAGCCTATGATCGTATTGAATGGTATTTTATCCTTGCGATGCTTCACGCTATGGGTTTTGGACCCATATTTCTTCAATCTATGAATATGCTCTTCAATGATGTCTCTTATTGTATTACCATCAATGGCCAACAATCCTCTATCTATGGGCTCTTCTGTTCCATTCGACAAGGTTGTCCTCTGGCTTTGGCCTTGTATGTTGTCGCCATTGAGGGTTGAGGCTACTTGCTTGCTTACTCTATTTCTATGGGTTATGTTTGGGGAATCTACTTGTCAGATTCATCTCAATAGCTGGTCAATGGCCATTTTGCAAATGATTCCTTCCTCACTCTGGAAGAGGATAAAGACAATATCAAGGCAGCCTTGCAGTGTTTAGACACTTTTTGTCTAGCCTCTAGTTCGACCATTCAATGGCATTCCCTTTGCATTTCAAGCCCACCCTACATATTTATGGAATGCAGTTCTTGCTAAAATTGAACAAAAGCTTACCTACTAGATCATGAAGCCGCTCTCTCTCGCAAGAAAATTCCATATTTTCTCCAAGATCTTGGTGGCCATGCATGTGTATTACTCCTCTTTTTGGGCTCCTTCAAAAGCTTCCTACAAGAAGGTCAAGAAATTATTGTGGGATTTCCTTTGGGCTTCCAGTATTGATCACTAGGGCTTTCACAGAGTTGCCTGGGATTTTTGTTACCTCCCTAAAATTGTAGCGGGGCTTGGTTTACTTGATACCCAGAAGTAGGGACACGCCCTTTGTACCAAATGGGTTGTGTGGTGTCTCGCAGGCAATGAGGCCAGGAAACTTTTTCTTCGACACTGCATTTCCTCAGGTTTTCCTCTTCACAAGCCTACCTGGAAGGTGATTGGATTTAAAACCCTTTTGGTTATGAAGGAACCCATTCAAATCTAGGGTACCTTTTTTGCCAAAATTATTTGGAGAGCCTGGGAGTTTGTCAAGCTCTGGCTCCGTTGGGCTGGGAATGGTTTTCAGGATGGTCTTTCTTTCAACTAGAAAAACATCTGGTGGTCCCCTCTTTTTTCTCAACAAGGGACTCCTCTTGTAAGAGTTCCAGGGGTTAGCGCTCTTTGGTTTCACAAGCATGGCATTCAAACCCTGAAAAGATCTTTTCTCTAGAGCCACTATGAATGTTAGATCTTGGGATGATCTCCAGGTTCAATTCTGACTCATCCGCCTAGATCGTCAGACTTTTGACTTGCTGGTTTTGACTATCCCACCTCATCTCCTACACAAGTTGGGAATCCAATCTATTAGACCTTAGTGGAAGGTCTGGAAATGGTATCCTGCTATGCCCTTCACCAGTTACAAACCCAAGCTTAGGTATTCTTGGTTGGTGCCTCATCTACTCATGATTGATTTTCTCAACCAAGATTGGCATGTCTCTTTTTCTCAAAAGAGTTGGGGCTGGTGATTTCATACTATTTGGGATTCTATCACTGAGCCTAAAATTACTCAGTTTGGCTAGTGTTTTTTATACCAGGTCTTGCCTTTGGGAGCTAGACTCAGGCACATGTTTTGGTTTTTTCATCCTGCCCAAAATTATTGGGTCTAGATTCACGACCTCTTCTCTCCTTTTAGTTCTGAACTTTTTTCATGGCATATGGCACTTCTTGGTGACCCTCCTAGAATGCCTTCCCAGTACACTCAGATATGGCATACTGTCAGGATGGAGATTTTGTTTACCTTATGGAAAGATCAAAATTCTATGCTTTTTTCTCACAGTTCTCTTGATATTCATGTCTCTCTTTATGGTAAGTCATGTATTTGTAATAATGTCATGATGTAGATTCAGGTGCAAGTGAATAAAGTGGCCTTATAAGTTTCTCATTTGTAGGAGCTACTTCAGCACTGGGGCAATGCCCTGTGTACTGTGGATCAAGTACCTCTGAATTCTCTCTTAGCTGACCGTACGCCACCCAAGGGCTGACGTCATAGCCAAAGTTCCTCTGCCAGACACTCTAGGACTCCATGTCAATGGTGTTTTCACTTCACCTCTCCTCTTCCACAGAGGGATGCAGGTTCTAGCTAGCCTACTGTGCTTGCTTCTAGTGTTGCTTCTATTGCTCGGCCCTCGGCCTCTGTCCTAGTCAATGAATACAAGTTCCCTCACCTAGCGCTTGCTATGTCACCCAAGCGAGAGGAAGGAGAGATGGAAAAAGAAGATCCAAAAGATGGCTGGGTCGTTCTTGACCAAGCTCCTAGGCCCAAGGTTTGGGGAAATACCGATGACAGAGATCATGCCCCCTCTTCTGCTACTACTCTTGTAGCCTGAGGGTTTCTCTTTTTATATGCTTTTTTTATGAATAGTTGTATGATTTCAACCTAAGTGTCGAGTGACTTGCGGGGTGATTTTTTCCCCTGGCCCCTTTTTTGTGAATACCGTACTTTTATATTATTAATAGAAAAGGCCTCTATTCATAAAAAAAAATAAAAATTTAACCACATGAAAAAACTACTTAGATAACACCTAGTGATAATTAATGCTGGCAACTTTGCATCTCTCTTTTTTTTGTGTATTGTATTATTTATTCTAGCTTCAATTACCTAGGAATATGTACCCTTTCATAAATATTATTAAAAATATACTATGCAAAATTATGATAGATTTTGGGTAAAAGAAATATGATCAGTCTACTTTTTTATGGAAGAGTTGCAAGTAGGAAATTTCTTGATAGGAATAGGTTCCAATTTAATAAAAAATATGTACCCATTTAGAATAGAGGATCTGAACCTAAACCTCCATCCATGTGAAATGGGCACCCTTATTGATTTTGAAAACATGTACCAATTTTAAATAGACATGGAGCCTATTTTAAATAGAAACATGTACCCATTTTAAATTGATTTACTTCCTTTAGAATAAAATGGTTTCCTACCTTGAGACAGTGGCATCTCTCAAATTTTCCACTTCATGCATGACCATTGATATTCTAGCTCCTTGTTGTCCACTCTCTCAGCTTCTTGAAAATCACTTTTATTGTATTAGTCAGTTTCTACATGTTTTATTAGGTCTTATTTTCAAGCATAGATCTTCCCCATTTCTTATGTAATAGGAAGATATCTAGGATATTATGTTGTATTTCCCTAGTTAGATAACAAACCATGTAATTTTCTAGTCATAAAGGAGAAACGGTGATATCTCTTTAGGCCATTAGTTAGATCATATATCCTCTTCATTTTGAATGTACGAAGAAGATATCATTGATGAAGTGTTGTAGCTTTTCTCCATTTCATCCCCTTATATGTAGCTTAAATTGCATTTGCTAAATATTAATAAAGGGTGTATCCCCACACGATAGCACTTACTTTTAAAACAAATAGTTTCCTATTTTATTTACATCATATACGTGTTCCATTTTAAAATAATTTTTGAACCGAAGCCTTATCTTTTGATCTCCAAGTGCAATGCCATGAAAATAGCAAGAGAAGAGCTAAATTTAGAAATATTGTTGATGACCTTTTTTACTTTTAGAAACTAATAAAAACCCACTATAGATGATGATCTCTTATATTATTTAAATATATATTCTTTTATAATTAAAAATAATGTTTATTTATAGAATAGTCTAAACATAATTCTTTGTACCGTGGAAAATTAATTTTGGAATTTATTTAGCTCAGGCTATTTTGTCCAAACACAAGTAGTTTACAAAAGTAGCAATTAGGTGAAGTAAAATTAATTTTAAATAATATTTAAAATTTATATAAATATATTCTAACCAAAGATCACAATAATACACTTCTTTTTTAAAGGAAATTAGAAAAATAATTTTATTTAGGTCAAATTCTATGGGTTGTACATGTGTATGTTTCAACTTAAAATATAAAGATTTTAAAAAAGTCATTTTTGTACATGTTATAAAAAAAATTATCATCTCTAAATTAGACTAAATTACATATTTGAAAACTAGACATAAAAATCATATATCATATTTTATTCTAAGACTTTATTAGGAAGTGCTTCAAATTTTGGCTTCTACATGTTAGTATATAATGTGTAAGTGTAATGAAATAAAATTTATGTGGAGATTTACTAGGATGTGTGGACAAACTAGGTAGATTAGGCATATCTCCTCTCATACATTAGAAGGAAGATGGTCCCATAGGCTCAAGAAGGATCAAGTCCTCAGAAAATGAAATAAACCCTTGCTAATTGAGCTATTACTATGTAAATGAAATTGAAAAATTTAAGATCTAGGTCTAGTTGGAGAGAAATGATGTTTTTGACATGAACAAGATGACTGCAGAGTGACTGACCAGTTCCAAGCTAGATTTGGGAAGTCGAAATGGCACCTAACTTGTAAACTAAAATTTGGATTAATATGGAAGGATAGAGACAAGTAAAAGTGTCCTTCATCTCATTAGTCTCTGATGAAAGTACTTGTAGAGTGTAGCACTCAATCTAATCTTTGTATAGATCTTTCCACACATGCACCTCCTATTTGGACTATACATAGAAAAGGATGAAAAGGATTGTAGAAAGGGGTTTGCCTAAGTGAAACCCTATTTTTTTAATTAACCATGAAATTAAAATAAAATATTCCTAAAAGGAAAGTGTGGTGATACATAGAAAGGGCTAGATCTAAGTCATAGGGTGGCCCCCCAATAGTGGGTTACATGTTTTTGCAAACTTTGACACTAAACTGAACATTCTATAAAAATGGTCTCATTGCAAAACTAGTAGGAATTTGAAGATTATGCAAACTAGTTATTTTTAGAATTTTATGTATAGCTTCTAAATATATATTTTTAAAAAATTTGGAACTGATTTGTATCCATTTTTATATCTCTTTCAAAAGTGGTTTCTATCAAAAAACAACATTTTTAAAGAGTGACATTTTTTTTTCAGGCATAACATTTTATTTAAAAGAATAAAAATGTAAATCTTTAGAACTTAGGTTTTTCACATGGATATCTAGTGTATCAAATTGGTTTCATTTGATTTAGTTGAATATTTTATAGTTTATTAAGTTTTTAAGTGATATGAACTATAATGTAGATATAGGCTCATTTGTTCACCCCTAACTTGTTTTGTATAGATCAAAATTCATTTTTTCATTTTTTAGAATGATCACATAAATACCTAGTGTCTAGATATTTTTAATATTTTTTTTACCTATTTTACTATTTTTTCCATAAGCATTGAACATAGAAATTGATATACGGTGAAAAACCTATGTTTAGGAAAACTAAAAATAGAAAGTCATAATAAGTTACTCAATATATATATTAAAATAATAATAACTGGAAATCTTTCTTTGAGTAGTGGCATCTTCCATCAGCTTTTATCAAATGAATTCATTTGATCCCCCAAAAAGCTAATGTCAAGATGATATTTTGGTAACATTTTCATAGGTATAAAGGAGACTTGAATGCACATATGATTGAGGAGTAGAGAGATTATATAAAAAAATATTTTGATCTAAGAGGTGTTTATTTAACCATATTCTATTAATTCCTTCAAATGGGACCTCTCAAGGCTTAAATCATCATATTTTCTTAAAAATGTGTAATTTTAGAAAAAATAAGGATGTTCAAAAACTTCTATAACCCACTAATTTGTAGGATCACCCCACAAGATATCTTATACCTTGATGATGCAATTCTTTTAGAATGAGAACATTGATGTTCATGCAATAGAATGAATCAAGAAGACCTAAGAAGAAATCATCAAAGACATGTTTGCACGATGGTTGTTGAAGCTTTCCAAATTGGAGAATATGGTGAGATGAAATGTCTCAAATTCTTGATTTCTTTCTTGTTGATGATATGGATGCCTCCTCTTACTTGATCATGAAAATCTTGATATCTCAAAATGAGGGAGGTAACCTAGTTTATACACATCTCGAGAGGGAGAGAGAGAGAGAGAGAGAGAGAGAGAGAGAGAGAGAGAGAGAGAGAGAGAGAGAGAGAGAGAGAGAGAGAGGAGAGAGAGAGAGAGAGAGAGAGAGAGAGGAGAGAGAGAGAGAGAGAGAGAGAGAGAGAGAGAGAGAGAGAGAGAGAGAGAGAGAGAGAGAGATCAAATTGTACAACTACATGCAAGGGAACACAAAACAAAAAAATAATAATAAAAGATTAGGGAAAAGGAAAACAAAGTAAAAACCAAATGACACACAACAAAGGGGGGTAGTAATAGAAACCAAGGCTCCAAATCAACTAGTTTAAGAGACATCAATGAATAAAATGTCTCAAATTATAGTATCATGCTCAAAATACTATTACAAGAGAAAAATTTGTCACATGAAAAATGAAAGAGAAAACATCAAAGAAGATACAAGACTCTATGATCTGACAAACCAACAAGAAACTTGATTTATCCTTATGGGATTACTAAGGAGAATGAGAAAGGAAACCATGAACTAGATAGGCTTTGAAATTGTGTTATGCTAGGTGATCCATTAAAAAGTACATATACCATTAGAGAACAAGTTGTATTATGGTTTGTGATTCCTAACACAAAGTGGAGGAAGAGTAGAAATAGTATAGAAATTTGTGTTAAATGCTAGGTATACTCATACCTATCATAGAGAGTGAACCATTTTCTACTCTAGGTTTAATGGAATTTTTATAGAAAACTTATCATGGATGGTATCAATTACACGAAGATGATGATAGAAAAAGAAAGTCAGTTGACTTGGTGTTTATTTTGATAAGAATTCAGAACCAAGAAGTCAATTTGGAATTTGATATTGTTGCTGACATTGAGAGGTTGATTCATAACCAATTTTTAAATTGAAATAAAATGAGGTAGTTTAAAAATTATTCTTTTCTATCTCATTTGATCTTGTTCCAAAATAGTAATATTTTTAGAAACACTATGCAATTGACTATCAAAAATTGGCAAGGTAGTAGACTACTTATTCAGTAATTGTGATTCTTTTGTAATATGGATATTCAATTATCTTGGTCACCAATTTGAGAGGCTAACTCTCAAATTAATAAGTGTGTTAAGTCCAATGGAGTATAATCATGAAAAGCACCATACATACAACTTTGGAGACTGCTTTCTAAAGGGAAATCACACTATCATTAGATTTTATGGATGGCAATAGGCCCCTCACAAATTGGCAATCTTTGTTTTAGAAAGGATAACATTAATCAAATTTATGTGGAAAATTTTGAGGTTTGAAACAAAATCTATGGATAAAAGGAGAAAGGGAACCTTTTTTCCCCATGTGTCAAGATTTGCAGGTCTTGTTATTCGTTCTAATACCATTGAATAAGCTCATAAATATTACCTAGAATATGGAGAGGATAAATTATGTGATCCTAAGGATCATATTCATTATCATATCTAATGCAGGAGCATCTTACATCACAAAATAAAAGGGGGCATGATTACTAAAAAAAAAAGAAGAAGAGAAAAAAAAGAGCAAAAAAAAAAACATTTCATTTATCAAGGTGTGTAGGTGGCATTTTAGAAATTTGTAGAAAGTTCTTGCATTTAATATTTGTAGCTAGGTAGTTACAAATTTATTTTTTTATTGGCCCACAAAGGCAATGCAATTTTCTAATTGGCCCATATGGTGGTGCTAAATATTAATTGGGTGGGTATTTAATATTTGTATCAAGGTAGTTGTATCTATCTTTTATCCCACATTGGTTGTGTTGTAATATCTTGGGTGGTAAATGCTTATATAAAGAAGGCATAGGAGCATTCATAAGCAAGCTCTCAAATTGTAAGATCTTGCATTGGGGAAGAAGCTCTCAAGTTGAAGCTCTCAAGTTGTAGGATCTTGTATTGGAGAAGAAGCTCTCAAGTTATAGGATCTTGTATTGGGGAAGAAGCTCTCAAGTTGTAGAAGTGCTCAAGTTGTAGAAGCTCTTGGATTGTAAGCTTGGAGGATGTAAGATCTCTCATGTTGTAGATCTCATATTTGGAGGAAGCTCTCATGTTGTAAGAAATATCAAGTTGTAATAATTTTCAAGTATTAATGTATGCTTTGTAAAGTATTTTGTCTTCTCTTTGTCTCCATGTTGTTATGTTTTTGGTTATGAGTTGGTAAGGGTGTTTCTCCCTTCATCAGTGGTATTAGAGCGAGAGTTCTTGAGTGTGTAGACAGATCACCAAGCATGAGGTAGTTTGCACCAGGACCTTGGGTTGGGGGAAGTTTTTCTTAAGAGGATGCGAGTATGGAGAAGACAAAGAAGAAGATGAATTTTATGATTGGATGGATTCTTAGAATTCCTAGAATTGAGAAAATTAGAGAGAGATATCAAGAAGAGACAAGAGCTGTAATATTGGATTTGAAGAAGCAAGTGGCTGAATTAGAAGAGGAGCTGAAAAAGAGGAGTGACTCAAAGAGATGATGGTAATTCTTTGGATGCAGGAAAGAAAGAAGATAAAGCAGAGTATCATGCAAGCGGTACAAAAGAAGAGGGAGAGCATGAAGATGAAAATATTCATGAACCTGCAGTTGAAGAAGATGATTTATCAATGAAGATTGTAGTAGTTGAAGAAGAGTGGAATACCTTGGTTGGAGGTCAAAGTAGAGAAGTTGTTACATGCCTTGTTGAAGACACGAAAGAAGAAAAAAAAGATGAAGATGTGAAAGAGGTAAATTTTTATGAATCGTGGGATGCTAACTTTGAGATGGATTTGAAAGATAATGATGATGATTTATATGAGGACCTTGCAAGTGATGTTTGGTATGGAAAAGAATATTTGTATGGTATTACAAAGTTTATTATAGGTGCATTAGATCCTAGAAGTTTGGAGGAGAATGAGAGTTACAGATGGACGAAGTTGATTGTAGAGGAGTATTATCAGCAGTGGATACTTGTTCCAGCAAGGTGTTGGAAGAGAAGAAAAAAAAATATCAGCAGTGGCTACTTCATTTTGTGAATCCATATTCACAAAATTTTTCCTACCTTGGGTGTCTGATGTAGGAGCATCTTGCATCACAAAATAAAAGGGGGCATGATTACAAAACAAAAAATGAGAAAAAAAAAGAGGAAAAAAAGAAGAAGAAAAAAAAACATTTCATTTATTGAGGTGTGTAGGTGGCATTTTAGAAATTTGTAGAAAGTTCTTGGATTTAATATTTGTAGCTAGGTAGTTACAACTTTCTATTTTTTTATTGGCCCACAAAGGCAATATAATTTTCTAATTGACCCATATGGTGGTGCTAAATATGAATTGGGTGGGTATTTAATATTTGTATCAAGGTAGTTGTATCTATCTTTTATCCCACATTGGTTGTGTTGTAATATCTTGGGTGGTAAATGCCTATATAAAGAAGGCATAGGAGCATTCATAAGAAAGCTCTCAAGTTGTAGGATCTTGTATTGGGGAAGAAGCTCTCAAGTTGTAGGATCTTGTATTGGAGAAGAAGCTCTCAAGTTGTAGGATCTTGTATTGGGGAAGAAGCTCTCAAGTTGTAGAAGTGCTCAAGTTGTAGAAGCTCTTGGATTGTAAGCTTGGAGGATGTAAGATCTCTCATATTATAGATCTCATATTTGGAGGAAGCTCTCATGTTGTAAGAAATCTCAAGTTGTAATAATTTTCAAGTATTAATGTGTTCTTTGTAAAGCATTTTGTCTTCTCTTTGTCTCCATGGTGTTATGCTTTTGGTTATGAGTTGGTAAGGGTGTTGCTCCCTTCATCAATATCAAATGTTTTTCCCATGAAGAAAAAATACAAGAGGACATAGCTATAAATTTCCATACAAATAAAGATTTTTTGCAAAAATGGAAAAAATGGAATATCTTAAAAAATATTGAAGAAGAAAAAAGGAAGAGAGGAGAGCCTCACTTCTATAATGATATAACTAACGAGGTATTAGGAATGGAGGCATATCTAATTGGTTTTGAGAGATTATATGGGAAGAATTTCAGTAGAACATCACAATAGGTAAAGCCTCCACCATGAAAACATAGAAAATTGATTATTTAAGACTCATTTGATTCAAAAACTACCCCTAGTTCCCCTCCATAAAATAAGTAGAAGATGGATGAAATAGTGTCTCTTGAAAACTCAAATGAAGTGGGTAACACTAAGAAGGTGGTAAGTATATTGAATATACTAAAAAATGATGAGGAATAAGAAAAGCCTCAATCTCTCCTATAGTACCAAGAATAAATTCATGGTTATACAACTCATCTTCATGAGGGAGAGAAACCCATTGATGCTACTAATGAGAGAGAGGTTATGAATTTGAGATTCCATGGCGATAGAAAAATTTATTGAGTCCCACGAGTTTAAGGACTTTTGGATTTAAATGAAGATGAAAGAGTTTAAGTAAATAAAATAGGTAACCCTCATGGGTGTTGAGGAAGATAGGGCTGAGGATGTTACAAATCAAACTCGTAGGGAGATGAAATTAGATAAAATAAATGTGACTCTGGATAAAGATAGAGAAATGGTCTTGAAAAGTGATATGCTAATTGTTCCCGGTTTGTCTTTAAAACAATTTGTTTTTTGATAAAGTTAGAAATCAAGATGATTGAATTTTTTTTGTAGGGATTGATATAGTTTAAAAGATAAATGAATCAGGGTATAACCCTAAAATAGAGGTTTTGGCTACATGGGTTAGTTTTAAGGGGCCCAATAAACCTAATATGCTAGACATGGTGAAAGGAAAGGATGGTACAAGAATAATACAAACCATGCGGAATACTCTCCCATTAGAAGAAACAACTAAGCTCATGCATAGGGAAATTTTTACCAAGGATCAAGTCAAACATGCACATCAATAGATTGATCAGAATGATTAGAGGGAAATTGAATTGAACAAAGTTGTAAATGAAATGTATGTTGAGAATGCTTCTTTGAATAAAAGACTAAAGGAATTAATTAAAAACCAAAACAAGGACATTTTATTACATAAGGATTCTCCACCTCAGCCTATAGATATTGACAGAGATGATGGAATCTTAAGGAAAGAGAAGAAAAAGCATACTCACCTCTCAAGCCAAGGATAGATCCTTTAGGAAATAATGTACATATAGTCCTAGCCAAAGAGGTATAACTCTTTTAAGATAAGAAAGAGATGTAAAAATATATCTTAAAAGAAGTTTAATCCCTTATTAAACAAATAATTCCATGTAAGAAAGGACACCAAATGAATAAAAAAACCATGCCAACAAGGAATGTGGGTCCTTAGGAAGGATAAAAGGATGCTAAATGAAATGTTTCACCCCAAGTGTGAAGGAAATGAAAAGAAGGAAGGAGAATCACAGATACACACCTTACCTATTGCTATGTATGTGGATGCTTGGAAAAGGATGGCACATTATGAACCCTATTGGAACCATAAATTTTGGCAAAATGTAGATTTTTATGAGAATAAGATCACTATCTCCTATAGTCCCTTTCCATAGGTCATCACCAAGCTTTTTAATTTGATCTTCCATAGATTGAAGCTACTAAAGCTTTCTTCACATAATGACCCATTACCGACATTATAATATTTTAAAGATATTTCATAAATCCCATACCATTGCAAAACATACCCCTTTTTACCATGTTTTTCCATTTTTCTAACCCCAAAATGATATGATGTGAAATAGACAACTTGTTTCTATTTCATGGAGTCCAAAATAATGAATTGTGAAATAACAAACTTTTTTCTATTTCACGAGAGGCGAGTTCCATTATGGGGAAATGGTGAAATTATGTTATTTAACAAGGGGTATTTTTCATTATAATGAAATCTAAAAATGATCGCTATTTTTCAAGTGGTAATTTCTATTGTGTGAAAATGGTGAAAAGGTCACTATTTTGTTGGAGACATATTATGGCTTGGCGAATTAGCGAAAAGTTTCGAACTAAGATAGTATATAAGATGGTGGGGAACATATGCATAGGTGACATGCATTAAATGAAAATGGAGTGCAATAATTGTGATTATATTGAGCTCAAATATCAAAGGGACCATAAGGATTAAATTAAATATAGAAAAAGCTATTTTATGTGTGAAAAAATTGTTGTGAGACTGATTGAATGAAGCTAATCAGAGTTGGAGTGAAAGATAGGTGTGTGGAAGTATAATAGACACTAGGAAGTTCTTAAATTATATAGCAGAAGTCACCAGTAAGTTTTTATCTTTTTCCTTAAGCTAATTTTTTTCCATAAAATAGAAAAAATAAATAGGTGAAAGTTCAAAAAAGGGAGTTAAGGATGAACCAACTAAAAGAGCCTTGTAGAAGGCTATGTTAGATAAATTATCAGGTTTATAGGACATTGGCACTAATAAAGAATATCATGATGCATGGGGAGGGTGTAGAGATGCTAAAATTCTACATACTGGTTTGGATCTATTCTAATATTTTTATAATAATAGGAATGAGAAAGACTCTCGCTCAAATGCATGGAATCTTGACTTAGCAAAATGCATAGTCCCCAATGTCTTTATTGATGTTGAATTAATTAATGTGTTGGAAATTCATTAAAAACCTAAAACCAGGATAGTGGGAGGTATAAATGGAGACCTAATTTAGGTTTTTACTAAGGCATGCATGATAAAATGTTTTAAACTCAACAAACAAGCCCCGAATAAAATTGACAAAGACTGATTCGGGGTAAATTTGAAGATATTGGTCAAGACATTTGGGAAGAGGGAAGTAGCATATTTCAAAAAGATGTGTGATAAGAATAGACTAATGCCTATCATAGAGGTTTAACCATTTTCTACTCTAGGATTTATTGAAATTTTTTAGAAAACTTATAATGGATAGTGTCAATTACTTGGAGATAATACTAAAAGTTGAATGCCAATTGACTTGATGCTTATGTCAATGAGAATTTAAAACCAATAAGTTAATTTTGGATTTGATATTGCTGATGAGGTTGAGAGTTTGACTCATAACCAATTGGTAAATTGGAGTAAAATGAGGGAGATTAAACATTATTCTTTTCTATGTTATTTGATCTTGTTCCAAAATAGCAATGTTTTAAAAAATAGTATGCAATTGACTATCATAGATTTCCATGGTAGCATACTACATGTTCAACAATGGTCTCATATATGGGAAAAAGATAGTAGAGATTGAAACTATAGGATAATTATTTTGTAATATGGATATTCAAAGCCCTTGTTCACCTAGTTGAAAGGTTATCTCTGAAAGTAAGAGTTATGTTAAGGCCAATGGAGAATAATCTTGAAAAGGTCCACACAAAACTTTGCAAACTAGTTTCTAAAGGGGTTCATCACACTATCAATAGAGTTTATGGGTCCCAACAAACCCCTCACAAATTATCTATCATTTTTTCAGAAATGGTATAATTTCTTGATTTTATGTGGAAAATGTTGTGTTTTGAAATATAATCTATGCAGAAAAGGAGAAAGGGAACCATTTTTCCTCATGTGTGAAGCTTTGTGGGTCTTTTTATTGGTTTTGATTCCATTTTAGAATCTCATAAATATTTGAAGGAAAATTATCACCTAGTATATGGAGAGGAGAGATTGTGTGATGTTGAAGATCATATTCATTCCTATATCAAATGCATGTCCTACCAAGAAGACTATTATACAATAAGTTTGCACCTTTGTATCAAGCTCTCTTGGTCTTGATAACTCAATATAACATGGGAATCATCTCTAGATTGTGGGACCTTTGCTAACTGAGATGAAACCTCTAGGTTCTACACTAGTTCCTCTAGGATAATCACCTTAATTTGCTTCAGACATGAAAGCAAAACTTTTGGAGGGGAAAGGGATAGAAGAAGTGCTTGTAAGGGAAAAGACTTGAAGGAAAACTACCTACTAGGTGATGCACTGAAACTATGGTTTGGATCTCAGTATGTAGGAATGAAATCAATGAAAAGCTCAGGTCTAGTAGGTCACAAATTATTGAATAGGATTGCATAAATATTTCATAAGAGGGCCTAAGAATAAGGCACAACTTATGACCTACAAACAGACATTCACTTCTACAACTCGGTGCAGGATTGAGACAAGACTGTTAAGGGGGTTGAGGTATACCCACAAGAACATCTAAATCAAATCAAACACAGTAACACACAAAATTGCAAAAATCAAGAGGGATTAGGAACCCTAAAATAACATTGAAAACATGCACACACTTTGATCCAATAAGAGACAATCCAAACAAGGAAGCATAGGGACATGAAGGATTGTCGCAAAATACCTCTACAATATCTATATTATCAATGGGAGAAATTCAACTCTATGAGCCAGAGGGTAGAAATGATACCACAGATGGCCTTTAAGAAAAGGTGAATTTTCTTCTACAAATTGTCCAACTCTTGAGCTCTAAAGGCTCCAAAACAATATATACATACTCAACTACACACAGGAAGGAGTCAAAATTAAGCTCACTAGGGTTACAAATTTACAATAATGTCAAACCCTAAAGGTACATTGATTACTCATCATGAAAATCTCTGAGAACACCGGCCAATAGTTCAAATTTTTCTCTTTGCATGTTGATCTTGGACTAAGTCCACCTCTAGAGACAACAACTTCGACCCATCTACCCACCTACAACTCCACTAAGGCATGAAGGCTTCAAATCTGATCTTATTTCCTTGGAAGAGGTACTATTTGAAAAGGTGGCCCCAACTCCTTCTAGCACTTCCTGGCATGAAAACGTGGCATAGTACCCTGCAACATCGACCAGAGGTCACCTCCATCACCCTCTCAACCACAAACATCCTAAGAAATCAATTCCTAAGCTAACCAATGTCGTGCATGGCTGAAAGAATGTAAAAGCCTAGCAAAACCCTCAACAAGATATTCAAATTTGAATATTAACGGCTAGCAGATATATTTTAAAATGTGACCATTGATAAAAAAAACCCTTCCCAATAGATGAACGACCGCAATGCACTGAGAAAGAACACTTAAAATTCCCTTCTAACAAGTCAACCACCACCATGGCAGTTAGCAACCAATAAAAATGAGCAAATCAGCATCTCTGACAAGTCACTAGACCCACGTCCCTAAGAACACCATCAGATGGCTGTCGCTATAACAATGCAATAACGATTGAGCACTTTGGATGCCTGGTATAATGAAAACTACATGATCTAACTGTGCTTTACCTACTTAGAAAACCCTAACCCCATGGGCCCACTGACAATAACCACATTGCACATCAAACAACCAATCAAACTATGCCATTTCAGATACACATTGTATTTGTCTGACACAGGACCCACTACTTGAGATATCGATCTAACGGTGGGTGTATGATCTCATAGCCCCAAAATATTCCTTATGCTTTTACGCCAGCCGTTAGATCTTTACCTTTTTGAGACCCCTCTTACAATAGACCCACAATGAATCTAGTCATCACCACACAGACCAACCAAATTCAAGAAAGTCAACACATAAGGACCCACCGAAGGAAGTTCTGACACCAACCGAGATAGGTGGTTGTTGTAAGGTCATGAGCTTTGACACAAACCCTTGAGAACATAGGCTGGCCATCAATCTTCTACAGATGTTAGAGCCTCCTGACCGCTGAAAGGGCCTGGCCCCACTAACAGACCTCCACCTATACTCAATCTTAGCCAATCATAGGCCGCCAAAATGGATCCACGTTGCATTTGTCTCTGACACAGGACCCACCTACAAAAGCCAAGTGATAAAGTAAGATCTACGGCTGTTACTATACTGCCATGATAAAACACATGCATCTTGAGCCCCTGGTATAACAAGGACCACATGATTTGATTAGAACTTAACCCTCCAAGGAAGATAGCCCCACTGACAACCTGCTGAATCGGACACCACTGATGAATCAGGAGCTACCAAATCAGATGAGGTGGCACCGGTCCCACTAACACATTAAACTCTGTAGGTAGGAGAAATTGACAATCATCATGAGATCTCAAGGAATCTTTCGACCCTATGAGATCACGTGACAATCGTCAAATTGAGAATCTTGACCTGGCCGCTATACTAAGACTGCCAACCTAAACGGTAACCGCTCACAAGATCATTGAGTGTTTAGGGGTTAACCACTAGTAATCAGAGACTTGGTGACTAAAGGATTAATAAAGGCATGTGCAAATTGGGAACTTAAGTGATTGGGAAAAGGTAACATGAAAATATAACATGGCCAAAGGGTTTTTTTGGACTTTGAATACCAATGGCTAGTTTTTTAAACCTTTCAACTGTAGACCAAGGAATAAAATAATTTGTAGAGACCAAAGAACATGGAATAAATTTGTGAAAATTTTAGGGATGGTAGACAGGATAAAAATAGAGGCCTGGGTATGGTTTTTAGTCAAATTTGAATGCATAGGAAAATTTTGGTAACATTTTGGCAATTTTTGCTGGATGTTAGGTTGCTAGACATGGAAAACCAGTGACCTTGAACATCCATTGGGCAAGGGGTCCTTCTGAACACAAAACTCAAAATTCTGTTAGAGAGGCAAAACTGGAATTGTGCTCAGAGCACTTCTTGAAAAGTAGGAAATTAAACTAGAAAGTAGGAAAATATTTACAAAAGTTTACAGAGAGGGGTTAACCTCAAAATAGGGCTTCAAGTGGAAACCATTGACTGGGATAGGCAAGGCATCTCCTTCCATATTTGATAGTTGAAAATCATTGGAGCCCCTACATTCTATGATTACAAATGGCCCACCCCAAAAGTAGTCAGATTTTGTGTGCCTACCAGGTCTAGACCTGAACTCATCCCACTTGAGGACTATGTCTCCAACCTTGAAGTTTCTGACCCTGGCTCTTTTATCAAAGCTCCTCTTTGTTTGATTCTGATGGAACTCCATATCTTGCATTGAATTATCTGTAAACTCTTCTAATTCCATCAATTGAGCATGTCTGATCTGTAAGGGATCTTCTTCATCAAACAAGGCATACTGAGTAGCTAAGTCTAGAGCTAGTAATTCTATTGAAATGGACAACTTAGCCTCTTTGCCATACACTAACATGTAAGGAGAATTACCAATGATTTTCTTTGGGGAAATTTTGTCTAACCACAAGGTAGATTTGAGCTTTGTGTGCCAATCTCTCTGATTGACTTGAAGAGTCTTCTTCATTATCCTGATCAGATTCTTATTGGTGGATTCTTCCAAGGCATTGCCCTGAGGGTAATAATTTGAACTAGTATTCAGATAGATGCCATTCTTGACTGCCCACTCTAAGACTTTAAGACCTATGAATGCCAAGGCATTATCTGAAATGATGGAATCAGGAGTGCCAAACCTATGAATTAAATCATCATAAAAGCTTAGGATAGCACTCTCATTGGCTTCTTTCAATGCAATTGCCTCTGTCCATTTGGTGAAGTAATTTGTTGTAGTATTTATCCATTCATGGCTTGCACTAGATGGAGGACTGATCATTCTTATGAAATCTATACCCCACTTCATGAAGGGTTGCTCTATTCTAATTGTTTGTAGGGGCAAGGCTGCAAGCCTTTCTTTTCTTGCAAACATGGCACACTTGATGCATTTCTTGACATAATCATCACTATCCTTAAAGATAGATGGTCAATAGTATCCAGCCCTCATGATTTTAAAAGTAGTAGTCCTAGGAGAAAAGTGATCTCCAAAAGGTCCATCATGAAACTCAAATAGGACATCTGCTATCTTTTCTGAATCTATGCATCTTAAAAGGACACTATTGTGATCCTTTCTAAAAATAACATCATCAATCAACACAAAAGGGATAGATTGTAACCTATAATACCTTCTTTTTTCTAAATCCAAACCTGTAGGACATTGTCCTGTCTTCAAATAATTGATCATATTAGGCAACCAACTTGTTGCCTTGGCTTGTTCTTCTGTAGAATGCACCACAAAAGATGTATCCATTTGCTCTGATTTCTTTGAACTTTCATCCCTTACCAAATGTTCACAAAGACCTCTTCCTCTAACTAGCTTGGTAGTTTGAATATCTATGTCATATTCCATCACCTTGGTGATCCAACCAGCTCTTTTTTCATTTAGGTCCTTGGAAAGAAAAAACTCTTTGACACTTGGATGAGTAACTCTTAAATGTACCTTGCTATGGGTCAATAGATATCTAAACTTTTTGAGGCTCTTTACCATAGCAAGCACATGTTTTTCTACAAAAGAGTATCTCTATTCATACTCTTCCAAACCTTTGCTAAAGAAAGCAATAGGCTACACCAATCCATCTGAATTTTCTTGGGTCAACATTATAGATATGGCATCATGACCTCCATAAGCATAAAGGATGAATTCATTATTGAAATTTGTGTTTAAGAGAACAGGGGCCTCTGTTAAGGCCTCTTTGATAGCTTGGAAACTGACTCTCCCTTCTTTGGTCCAACTAAAAGCTGAACTCTTCTTTAACATGATTGTCAAAGGCTTGAGTAAATCTGCAATGTTAGGTAAGAACCTCCTAACAAAATTAATCTTTCCTATGAAAGATTGGAGACTTTTCTTATGATGTGGTAGGGGTAGCTCTAAGATAGCTACAATTCTCTCAGGATCTACTGTGATCCCTTCTTTGGATACTACATATCCCAATAATTTTCCTTCATGAACTACAAACACACATTTCTTGGGATTAAGAGATATCCCAAATTCTCTACACCTTTCAAAAATCTTTCTCAAATGTTTGATATGATCTACTACATGCTTTGAATAGATAGTTATATCATCTAAGTAGATGAACACAAACTTGTACATTAGGCTCTTAAAGGCCATATCCATTGCCTTTTGAAACATAGCACCTACATTTGACAAACCAAAGGGCATCTTTTGATAAGCCATGGTTCCCCACTTGGTTATAAATGCAGTCTTATATTGATCCTCTTCATTTACCAGGATCTGATTGTATCCTGAATAACCATCCAATAATGAAAATCTCTCAGATCCAGAGACACATTGTAAGATTTGTTCCATAGAGGGTAATGGATGGTGATCCTTTAGAGAGGCCCTGTTAAGATCCTTGAAGTCAACACATAACCTCAGCTCTCCATTCTTCTTCCTAATAGGAACAAGGTTAGAAACCCAACTAGTATGCTTAATGGGGTAGATGATACCACTTTCTATCAATTTGAGAACTTCTTTATGCACAAGTGGCTCAAGCTTGGGATTAGCAGGCCTTTGCTTTTGCCTCATTGGTTTGCCATTAGGTTCTAACTCAATAGTGTGCTTGGAAAGGGATGGATCAAAACCTTTGAGGTCCTCATATTGCCATTCAAAAACATCACTAAATTCTTTGAATAATTGGATATAAGCTTGCTTTTCCAACTTAGTGTTTACCTTTCCAAATTGTAGGCTCTTACCTGGTTCCAACTCTAATTCAACACAATGTTCTTGTTGAACAACTAGGCCAGCTTTATTTTTCTTGACTTCATCATCCTTGTTGAATATAGTCTCTAAGGTGACAAGACCTCTAGGCATCTTATTGGACTTGAGTTGTATCACTTGATCACCATACCTTTGTGATAGCCTATATTGATTATGCTATGAAAAAACATCTTCAAACAAGAACTGTAGAATTTGTTCATCATTGTCAAACACTTGCCAATTGACATCATTATCAGGAATAGAGGGTCTGACAATCACTTTGATATGCTATTGATCCACTTCTTTTGAAATTCTATTTGGGATGTCATATTGGGATCCAATAGCAGCTAACCTATCTGCATTTTGATTTAACTTTCTAGGGATGGCAACAATATTGAAAGCAAGGAAATCTTCAATTGCATCCCAAACTCTATGCTTGTATGCTTTCATGGTGTCATTCTTGGTTGCACTTATCCCTCTCACTTGGCTGACAACTAACTCAGTGTCACCATAAACTTTTAGGGCCTTAAGCCCTCTATTCCTAGCCCATTCTAGTCCATTGAATAGGCTTTCATACTCTGAAGTATTGCTAGTGCAGGAGAAATTGAATCTAAAGGTAGTATAATACCTTTCTCTTTTTGGGGACACTAGCATAGCACCACCACTTGAACCATGTCTACTTCTAGCTCCATCAAAAAATAGTTCCCAAACCTGATTGCTCTGATCTTCTGAATCAATATCCTCTTTAAGAAGGTTTGGCTATATAGCATCACTTTCTTATATTACATAACTTCCCAAACCAAAATCCCAAATTGGATTTTCTTGGGCCTCTGAAGCTCTTTCATCTAGAAAAATATCAGGGATACTTTCTATCTTTGTGCTTGCTTCACTAATGGTTTGGAAGTCACTGCTATCAAATATAGGGAAATTTAAATTGATGGTATTGGATACATATGGCTCTATATGGTGTGCTGCTAATGGTTCTAATTTAATGGTGACCTTGGTCCCATACCTTGTATGAAATAACATGTGAGACCAATCAGAAGATAGATAACCTCCTATCTTGGCTGTAAACTCCCTTGACAAACATATAGAAAATAATGCAGGGAGATCTATGATATATATATCAAGGAGGATTGAAAAATTAGGACTAGCATACAGGATTAGACTGGTATCCTTAGCCACACCTATAGTATTGACTGAGGATCTATCAAGTTGGGTAACCTTCTTTTGGAAGGGCTCATATTTTAGTCCTAATTGGTTAGCTACTTTCTTAGGCATTACAGTGCTAGTAGCTCCACTATCTACCATAAAATTATGTACTAAAGATTTTCCAATGATTAAAGATACATAAAAGGGAGGTGGTGTTAGGCCATTTTTATGTCATCCAAAAAATCCTTTCAAATGGCCTATTGCCTCGCAAGTTTCATGGTTTGTGTTGTGTCCTATGCTCTTTTTGTTGTCACCTTGCTCTGGTCCAAACTGTATCTTCAAATTCCCAAAGCCTAGAAAGTTATTAAAATTTGAAGGTCCGTGGGAAGTATTTCAAAATCTGCCACAGTGTCGAAAACCCATAGTGTTTTCAAAAAAAATTCATGATGTTTTCAGTCTGTGTGTTTTCGATCTTTTACCGATAACCTGCATTATTTTTTACCTTGTGCTTCCTGCTTTGTACGCTTATCTATTGACATGTCAAAAAATTTGTGTGTTTTTAGTCTTCTTCCGTTGAAAACATTGCCTGTTTTCAGCCCCGCACTAGTTCCTTGTTTGATGTGTTCCCTCAACTGCGCAAGTGCGATGACAGATGGGCCCAAGTTTTCAAAGGCTCTTCTCTGATTGGCTATCGCATGGCCGCATGTCAGACTTCTTTGACATGAAATCATGTGACTGCTTGCCACCTATCCATGTGGGTCTGGTTCTTCTTGTTGTTCATCTTGGTTGGTAGTTATGTCTCCATTCCTTGACTTGGCAACTTGTGGTTATCTCTCATTCGCTGGTTTCTAGCAGTTATCCCCTTAGCATTCAGTGACTTAGTGAGAGGTCTATTTCTCTTTAGTTGTGCAATCTCTCAATTCTAGCAGTTAAGCAGCTAGCATCTAGCGACTCAGTGATGGTTAGTCACGTAGTCGCTGAATGATTGGCAGTTAGTTGGCAGGGCCGGTGTTTCCAACACATGGGCATTCCTGATTGGCTGGCAAGTGGTGATGTGGCATCTTCTTGTTAGTCTATGTGATGATGTGGTGGTGTCTCAGTGGGGCTTGTGTTGATGATCAAAGATCTACGGTCGGTGTATGATCGCATGGAATATTCTATGCCCATGGGATCATGCACCCACCATCAGATTTGGTGCCGATGGTTTGTTCGCTTTGGGCCCACTGCCAGATGTGGTGATGTGGTAGCCTTTGGTTGGCTATCGCATGATCGCATAGCCCATTCTTTGGCTATGTGATCATGTGACTGACCAACACGTGTCCTTATTTGTAGTTACGAAGTTGTGCCGTGGCAGGTTCTGGTGACGATTTCCATGGTGGTTGTGGTGGTAGTTTTCTTTTGGCTGGCGGTAAAGGTGGTGGTTAGTGTTAGCGGGCTGTCCCATGCTCACAAAGCCCATTCTTGGGTTATGTGATCATGCGACAGGGTGCCACATGTCCCTATGGGCCCATCTGTGGCTGTTTGGTGGGCTCGGTGGAGGGTGCTATCCTGGCAGTTTCTTGTTGGACCGTGTTGGCAGGTGGTGGATTTGGAACATGGGCCCAAGCTTGGGTATCTCAGTGGTTACAGCGTGTAGTGGCGTGACATGTGGCATTTGGTGGGCCTAGTTGGGGTCTTGGTTTTGGCAGCCCGAACATAAAAAAGAGGCGGTGCCCATAAATGTGGTCTTGTCGCGCATTCGGAAGAAGATTTGGTAGTTTTCTAGTTTGTCTAGTGACTTGGCGAATAGTGGTTGTGGAGTCACTAGATTTTTAGTGAAGGGTGCAAAGTATTTCATAAACTGGCGCAGGTTCTTTGGTCACCAATTTGCCAGATATGTGGGGTCCATGTTTGCAGTGACTAGGTGAGTGGTGGTGTGACACATGGTAGGTGGGCCCAGGTCTGTGGCTTGGTAGATTATTTGCGGGGCCGAGGCATAGTGTTAGTTGGTTGTCACATGTTCACATAACCCATTTCTAGGTCATGTGATCATGCAACCAAGCATATTTTGTGGAGCCCATTTCCTATGGCAGTGTGTTGTGGATGCGCGGTTGCGTGACTAGGGTGAATGATTAAAAGATTTAAAGCCCACGAGTACATGGTGACTATTGCAGATTTAAATTTGATCTTTGTGAACATTTCCAGCAACCTATAAGGACCCAAATTGATGATAGAGGGGGCCCAAGTTCGTGAAACTAATCTTCTCCACCACTCTAGTGTGCTCCAGGGTGTGAGATGATTTACAAACTGGAGTGTCTTGCTGTAGGGGAATAAATGAAATGTACGAAAAGCAGTTGCAGGGTTGCTTCTAGTTTGATTTTTGTAGATTTTTTATTGATATTCGGTGCCTTTCAGTGAATCTTTCATGATTGAAGATCAAGTGTTAATTGCATTCAGGACTTACTATTTTCCCTCTGAATTGTATCAGATTTTGAAATGCCTAATTGATGGAAAACTCTAACCATGGTTACCCTTAGCTTGTTGCATCCTAACTTGTGTGGGATTTCAAGGTAACCATGGGTATATATGTTGTTTTTACTAATTTTCAAAGGGTTCCAGCTTAGAGTTCCTTTCTAGTTCCATGAAAGGCTCTATCCTATAGATTTTTCCCCTTCTCTTTGCATATAGGGTGTTCTATTTCCATTTTTGGTTCAGGGAATATAATGCATACTACAGTAGATTTGTCTTATGTATGAGGACTCAATTTATTCTTACTATCATCAAGCTATCTCCATTTGAGCTTTGAATTTATTAATCATGCATTAAGGATGTTTGATTTGTCTTCTTGTATTGCCTATGTGTTTGCAAGTGGAGTTATCTTCGTAGAAGTAACTAGTTCAGGGCTAGTGTTTATGCATGTATGAGCTAAGTGTCAAAGATGTTTCATGCTTGTCTTCCAGTGGATGTTGGTCAATGTATTATCTAATTTGTAGGTCTCTTCTAAGGGGAGGGTTAAAATCCTTTGAATGGATAATAACATGCTTGAATGCATAGGTGGATGTTAAGTAAAGGCTTGGTCATGGTGTGTGATTGATGTCAGGTATCAACATATTGGGTATATTGTGTTCTTGTTTCATGACTATCTCTTGCAGTAGGGTATTTGACTCTGTGGCCCAATGGACAAGGCACTAGTTTATCAGGGACTTAGGACATCTTAGGGGACCTTTCAATCATTTTAAAATCATTTCCATTCAGTCCTACCTTTTCCTTTTCATGTTGTTAGGATAGGTGTCTGGCTTTCAATCTCATTCCATGTAATTAGGGCTATTGCATGAGACTTTCTATCATTGGGGTATAGGATACCTATAGGAGATTGACTGCTATTCCATAGTAATCTATCTACAGGCCTTTGGTTTTGTCATGAGGTTTCTTGAGTGTGTAGATAAGGCAATACCTGCTGGAGTGAATGTGGAGCTCAAAGAAGAAGGAGTATTTCTCTTTATCCTCATCAATTGGTTTGTTTTTCTTATCAAGCTTAAGTGCCTAACTTGAGTCTAAGCCCAACTATTTGATTCAAGCTTTGTCCTACAAGGAAAAAAGCTAACAAAATGGTGACTCTGTTGGGGAAGAGGTAAAAAATAGAAAGTTTTTCTGCTTGGCTGGATCATCCCAGAGTCTGGTTAAAAGATCAAAGAGTCAAATACAAAAATAAGCATTTATAAAATTTTCTCACCTAGTTGTGAGTGGCGACTCTGATTTGTCTCTGTTTGATTAGTGTTCCTCCTCATAAATAGTGTGTATACCTGGTGTAGCTTTGTGCTAGTTGGGAGAAGAAATAATGCAACATTTTCCTCTCTAGGAGGTGGCATCTCTGCATGACAAATTTATCTGATGGAGCTTCAAGGTGAGCTCAGGATCTGCCCTGCCTTCCAGCCAAAGGTCTTCTGCTGCAAGATTTTCCTAGGTATTTTTCAAGTTTTAAATGTTCCTTATAAAGTGGTCAAGCACTAAAGAAAGGAGTAAGGTCTGATTAGAGGTTAGCATACTTTAAGTTTTTAGTTGCAGTTTGGCAAAATTTTATGGAAGTATTGCAGTAAGTTTAATGGATAAGTTGAGTGAGGAGCTGACTTTCCTTGAGGAGGGCATCCTTAGAGATTATATGAAATTGGTAAGGCTGAAGGTAGGATGCAGAAAGGATTTATCCATATCTCTAGTTTATGATAGATTTTATGAGGTGTATGATGAGCTTCCTGAGGATGTTGAGTTTTCTAAATCTGAGTTCATTGGTTTATTCTTGGAGCTCTATTTTCATGAGTCAACCAGTTGGTCAAATGCTTTGTGGGAAGAGCATTACATATGTGTCAGGGATTGGATACTTAGTGATGGTTTCCTTGAGCTTGAGGATACACTTAGGGTCATGTCCTTAAATGCTGATGTTGAGAGTGATGAAGATAGTGAGGGTGTGGTGTCTTCATATAAGTCAGATGCAACATGGGAAGAGGAAAGTGATGATGGAAGTGAACATTCTTTGGATAATGAAGATGTTGAGGATGATTCATCCTCAGGGTATGAAGATAAAGATAAAATAATTCAATGTGATATCAGTGAGTCTTCATATGGCTCTGATTTTTCTTCATGTGCTGGGAGTCTGCATGAGGTTGAGATGGGTGCTAATTTTAAGGTGCTTTCCAATGCTTTATATAATGAAGAATTTGATTCTCAGCCCATTTTTTGTCATGATGTTCAACAAGGTGTATTGCATGAAGTTGTCAATCCTTTGTTTGAGGAGCATGTAGAGTTTTTAGATCCAGTTGATTCGGGGTGTTCATTTTCCATCTGTGGGTATCAATCTATCTATACTTTTGAGGTCCAACTGGTTACACCTGTGGAAATGCAAAGACAAGATTTAGATGGGGCCTTTCTATAGGTAGAGTATGAGGTTTTTGTGTTTCCAGTTGATAGCATGCATGAGTCAGTAGGTGAAGATCAATTTCAGTATAGAGGTGTTGACCATTGGCATGCTGAATCATACTTTCTTAGTGAGCAAGATGGAGAGAGTGCCAAAAGTTTTTACATGCATTGTGAAGAAAGCTTCTTTGTTCTTCCTGATTTGCTGGTTGAACATGTTGACATGCCTATGGAGACAAATGAAAACAAAATGCCTAGTGTTCCTCATGGAGGAAGAAATGAAAATCAAGTTTTTGATAGAGGCAAGAACTAACTCTTATTTGTTGCTGTAGATTTCTGTATAAAATGTACACTTTGTAAATATTCTTTCCCTTTTTTGCTGTGCGTTTCTTTCCTGGCTTGTTCCCTATATTTTTTGTGGTCCCTACCTTTTTGTCCAGTTGGTGGTTTTCTCTACCATAAATCTTGGATTCTTGCATGGGCACGAGTTACCCATCATCCCCAGACAGAGCCACTGTTAGGCTATTTTTATGTCATGCAAAAAATCCTTTCAAATGGCCTATTGCCTTGCAAGTTTCATGGTTTGTGTCATGTCCTATGCTCTTTTTGTTGTCACCTTGCTCTAGTCCAAACTACATCTACAAATTCAAAGAGCCCAGAAAGTTATTAAAATTTGAAGTTCCACAAGAAGTATTTCAAAATCTGCCACAGTGTCCAAAACCCATAGTGTTTTAAAAAAAGTTCATGATATTTTCGGTCTATGTGTTTTCGATCTTTTACCAATAACCTCCATTGTTTTTGACCTTGTGCTTCCTACTTTGTATGCTTATATATTGACATGTCAGAAACTTTGTATGTTTTCGGTCCTTTTCCATCGAAAACATTGCATGTTTTCGGCCCCACACTAGTTCCTTGTTTAATGTGTTCCCTCAACTGTGCAAGTGCGATGAAAGATGGGCCTAGGTTTTCAAAAGATCTTCTCTAATTGGCTATCGCATGGCCACATGTTAGACTTCTTTGACATGCAATCATGTGACCGATTTCCACCTATCCATGTGGGTCCAATTCTTCTTGTTGTTCATCTTGGCTAGCAGTTATGTCTCTATTCCGTGACTTGGAGACTTGTGGTTATCTCCCGTTCACTAGTTTCTGGTGGTTATCCCCTTAGCATTCAGTGACCTGGAGGGTAGTCTATTTCTCTTCAGTCGCACAATCTCTCGATTCTAGTGGTTAAGTGGCTAGCATCCAGTGACTTGATGATGGTTATTCACGTAGTCACTGAATGCTTGGTAGTTAGTTGGTGGGGCTAGTGTTTCAAGCACATGGGCATTCTTGATTGGCCAGTGGGTGGTGATGTGGCATCTTCCTATTGGTCTGTATGATGATGTTGCAGTGTCTCAATGGGGCTTGTGTTGATGATCAAAGATCTACGGTCGGCGTATGATCACATGGAATATTCCATGCCCATGCGATCATGCACCCACCATCTAATTTGGTGCCGATGGTTTGTTCACTTTGGGCCCGCTGGCAGATGTGGTGATGTGGTAGCCTTTGGTTGGCTTTCACATGATCACATAGCCCATTCTTTGGCTATGCAATCATGTGACCGACTGACACGTGTCCTTGTTCGCAGTTGCAGAGTTGTGCCATGGCAGGTTCCGGTGACTATTTATGTGGCGGTTGCGATGGTAGTTTTCTTTTGGCTAGTGGTAAAAATGGTGATTAGTGGTAGTAGGCTATTGTATGCTTGCATAGCACATTCCCAAGTTATGTGATCATGCGACATGGCACCACATGTCCCTATGGGCCCATGTGTGGCTATTTGGTAAGCTCGGTGGAGGGTCTTGTCGTGGTAGTTTCTGGTTGGACCGTGCTGGCAGGTGGTGAATTTGGAACGTGGGCCTAGGCTTGGGTATCTCAGTAGTTGCAGTGTGTAGTGGCATGACACATGGCATTTGGCAGGCCCAGGTGGGGTCTTGGTTTTGGTGGCCCGGACATAAAAAAGTGGCGATGCCGATAAATGTGGTCTTGTCGCGCATTCGCAAGAAGATTTGGGAGTTTTCTAGTTTGTCTAGCGACTTGGTGAATAGTGGTCACAGAGTCACTAGATTTTTAGCGAAGGGTGCAAAGCATTTCAGTAATTAGCGGAGGTTCTTTGGTCACCAATTCACTAGATATGTGGGGTCTGTGTTTGTGGTGACCAGGCAAGTGGTGGTGTGACACATGGCAGGTGGGCCCAGGTCTGTGGCTTGGCAAATTGTTTGCAGGGCCGAGGCATAGTGTTAGCTAGTTGTCACATGTTCGCATAACCCATTTTCAGGTTATGTGATCATGCAACCAAGCATATTTTGTGGAGCCCATTTCCTGTGGCAGTGTGTTATGGATGTGCAGTTGCGTGACTGGGGTGAATGATTAAAAGACTTAAAGCCCGCGAGTGCATGGTGACCATTGCAGATTTAAATTTGATCTATGTGAACATTTCCAGTGACTCGTAAGGACTAAAATTGATGACAGAGGGGGCCCGAGCTGGTGAAACTGATCTTCTCCACTACTCTAGTGAGCTCCAGGGTGTGAGATGATTTTCTGAGTGGAGTGTCTTGCCATAGGGGAATAAATGAAATGTACTAAAAGCAGTTGCAGGGTCACTTCCAATTTGATTTTTGTAGATTTTTTATTGATCTTCAGTGCCTTTCAAAGATTCTCTCATGATTGAAGATCAACTGTTAATTGCATTTAGGACTTAGTGTTTTCCCTCTGAATTGTATCAGATTTTGAAATGCCTAATTGATGGAAAACTCTAACCATGGTTACCCTTAGCTTGTTGCATCCTAACTCATGTGGGATTTCAAGGTAACCATGGGTATATATGTTGTTTTTGCTGATTTTCAAAGGGTTCCAACTTAGAGTTCCTTTGTGGTTCCATGAAATGCTCTCTCTTGTATATTTTTCCCCTTCTCTTTGCATATAGGGTGTTCTATTTCCATTGTTGGTTCAGGGAATATAATGCATACTACAACAGATTTGTCTTATGTATGAGCACTCAATTTATTCTTACTATCATCAAGCTATCTCCATTTGAGCTTTGAATTCATTAATCATGCATTAAGGATGTTTGATTTGTCTACTTGTATTGCCTATGTGTTTGCAAGTGGAGTTATCTTTGCAGAGGTAACTGGTTCAGGGCTAGTGTTTATGCATGTATGAGCTGAGGTGTCAAAGATGTTTCATGCTTGTCTTTCAGTAGATGTTGGTTAATGTATTGTTTGATTTGTAGGTCTCTTCTAAGGGGAGGGTTAAAATCCTTTGAATGGATAATAACATGCTTGATTGCATAGGTGGGTGTTAAGTTAAGGCTTGGTCATGGTGTGTGATTGATGTCAGACATCAACATATTGGGTATATTGTGTTCTTGTTTCATAGCTATCTCTTGCAGTAGGGTATTTGACTCTATGGCCCAATGGACAAGGCACTGGTCTATCAGTGACTTAGGGCATCTTAGGGGACCTTTCAATCATTTTAAAATCATTTCCATTCAGTCCTACCTTTTCCTTTTCATATTGTTAGGATAAGTGTCTGGCTTTCACTCTCATTCCATGCAAGTAGGGCTATTGCATGAGAATTTCTATCATTGGGGTATAGGATACCTATAGGAGATTGACTGCTATTCCACAGTAATCTATCTGGAGGCCTTTGGTTTGTTCATGAGGTGTCTTGAGTGTGCAGATAAGGCAATACCCACCTGAGTGAATGTGGAGCTCAAAGAAGAAGGAGGATTTCTCTTTATCCTCATCAATTGGTTTGTTTTTCTTGTCAAGCTTGAGTGCCTAACCTGAGTCTAAGCCCAACTATTTGATTCAAGCTTTGTCCTGCAATGAAAAAAGCCAACAGGTGGCTTTGAATTCCTACCTTGTGTGGCATTGGCATTGGAGTTGCTACTTGGAGCCTCCTTTCCTTGATCGGTGTTAACCAACACTAGCTTTGCAGCTTCTTTTGTAGGTTGAGGAGTTTCTACCTCTAGCATAGCCTTCTTCAAAATTTCAGGCTGTCCTAGGAGAGCCAAAGAGTCCCACATGGACATGGTGACACTCACCTTCTTCATGTTGTCTACAATATTATAGGGTGTCACAATGTGTACCCTTTGTTATGGCTTTGGCATGATGGGCTCTACCTCTCTGGAATGTTGGCCTTCTTTGCTTGCAATGATAGGAGTCTCCTTAGGTGTGATGGGATCAACTTGCTATAGTGGCTCTATAGATGTAGTGGCTTTGGCATTAGAATATAGTCTCTCCATGTCCTGAGCTCTTCTTTTTGCTCTTGTAAAGGCAACAAAAGTAGCCTCATCAATGAATCCATTGAATTCTGAATGCTCCCAATTAAAGAGAGTAGTCTCATTCTCTTGTGATTCTTGTTAAGGAACTGGCCCACTTGATGAAACCTCTGATTGAGCTTGTGAGGCATTTTGAACCATTAGAGCCTGGTTGATCCATCCATTTGAGCATGTAGCCTGATTATGAGGCTGATTATAAGGAAAACACCATTCATTCTCCATAGCCACATTATTCTGACTAGGAACCACATCCCTCACTAGGTTTGTAGAGTTTAGAGGTGCAAGGTTATATGGTTGGAATGGTCTTTGATTAAAACTTTGTCTTTTTCCTTGATAGCCTCCTTGGTATGGTGGCCTATTTTGTTGATAAGGTTGTCCTTGATTTTGATATTACTGATTAGGACCTTGGCCTTGTGTCTAAAATGGCGGTATTTGACTCTGTGGCCCAATGGACAAGGCACTGGTCTATCAGTGACTTAGGGCATCTTAGGGGACCTTTCAATCATTTTAAAATCATTTCCATTCAGTCCTACCTTTTCCTTTTCATATTGTTAGGATAAGTGTCTGGCTTTCACTCTCATTCCATGCAAGTAGGGCTATTTCATGAGAATTTCTATCATTGGGGTATAGGATACCTATAGGAGATTGACTGCTATTCCACAGTAATCTATCTGCAGGCCTTTGGTTTGTTGATGAGGTGTCTTGAGTGTGCAGATAAGGCAATACCCACCTGAGTGAATGTGGAGCTCAAAGAAGGCGGATTTCTCTTTATCCTCATCAATTGGTTTGTTTTTCTTGTCAAGCTTGAGTGCCTAACCTGAGTCTAAGCCCAACTATTTGATTCAAGCTTTGTCCTGCAATGAAAAAAGCCAACAGGTGGCTTTGAATTCCTACCTTGTGTGGCATTGGCATTGGAGTTGCTACTTGGAGCCTCCTTTCCTTGATCGGTGTTAACCAACACTAGCTTTGCAGCTTCTTTTGTAGGTTGAGGAGTTTCTACCTCTAGCATAGCCTTCTTCAAAATTTCAAGCCATCCTAGGAGAGCCAAAGAGTCCCAAATGGACATGGTGACACTCACCTTCTTCATGTTGTCTACAATATTATAGGGTGTCATAATGTGTACCCTTTGTTATGGCTTTGGCATGATGGGCTCTACCTCTCCGGAATGCTGGCCTTCTTTGCTTGCAATGATAGGAGTCTCCTTAGGTGTGATGGGATCAACTTGCTATAGTGGCTCTATAGATGTAGTGGCTTTGGCATTAGAATCTAGTCTCTCCATGTCTTGAGCTCTTCTTTTTGCTCTTGTAAAGGCAACAAAAGAAGCCTCATCAATGAATCCATTGAATTCTGATTGCTCCCAATTAAAGAGAGTAGTCTCATTCTCTTGTGATTCTTGTTAAGGAACTGGCCCACTTGATGAAACCTTTGATTGAGGTTGTGAGGCATTTTGAACCATTAGAGCCTGGTTCATCCATCCATTTGAGCATGTAGCCTGATTATGAGGCTAATTATAAAGAAAACACCATTCATTCTCCATAGCCACATTATTCTGACTAGGAACCACATCCCTCACTAGGTTTGTAGAGTTTAGAGGTGCAAGGTTATATGGTTGGAATGGTCTTTGATTAAAACTTTGTCTTTTTCCTTGATAGCCTCCTTGGTATGGTGGCCTATTTTGTTGATAAGGTTGTCCTTGATTTTGATATTACTGATTAGGACCTTGGCCTTGTGTCTAAAATGGTGGTATTTGACTCTGTGGCCCAATGGACAAGGCACTAGTCTATCAGTGACTTAGGGCATCTTAGGGGACCTTTCAATCATTTTAAAATCATTTCCATTCAGTCCTACCTTTTCCTTTTCATATTGTTAGGATAAGTGTCTCGCTTTCACTCTCATTCCATGCAAGTAGGGCTATTGCATGAGAATTTCTATCATTGGGGTATAGGATACCTATAGGAGATTGACTGCTATTCCAGAGTAATCTATCTGTAGGCCTTTGGTTTGTTCATGAGGTGTCTTGAGTGTGCAGATAAGGCAATACCCGCCTGAGTGAATGTGGAGCTCAAAGAAGAAGGAGGATTTCTCTTTATCCTCATCAATTGGTTTGTTTTTCTTGTCAAGCTTGAGTGCCTAACCTGAGTCTAAGCCCAACTATTTGATTCAAGCTTTGTCCTGCAATGAAAAAAGCCAACAGGTGGCTTTGAATTCCTACCTTGTGTGGCATTGGCATTGGAGTTGCTACTTGGAGCCTCCTTTTTTGATCGGTGTTAACCAACACTAGCTTTGCAGCTTCTTTTGCAGGTTGAGGAGTTTCTACCTCTAGCATAGCCTTCTTCAAAATTTCAAGCCATCCTAGGAGAGCCAAAGAGTCCCACATGGACATGGTGACACTCACCTTCTTCATGTTGTCGACAATATTATAGGGTGTCACAATGTGTACCCTTTGTTATGGCTTTGGCATGATGGGCTCTACCTCTCTGGAATGCTGGCCTTCTTTGCTTGCAATGATAGGAGTCTCCTTAGGTGTGATGGGATCAACTTTCTATAGTGGCTCTATAGATGTAGTGGCTTTGGCATTAGAATCTAGTCTCTCCATGTCTTGAGCTCTTCTTTTTGCTCTTGTAAAGGCAACAAAAGCAGCCTCATCAATGAATCCATTGAATTCTGATTGCTCCCAATTAAAGAGAGTAGTCTCATTCTCTTGTGATTCTTGTTAAGGAACTGGCCCACTTGATGAAACCTCTAATTGAGCTTGTGAGGCATTTTGAACCATTAGAGCCTGGTTGATCCATCCATTTGAGCATGTAGCCTGATTATGAGGCTGATTATAAGGAAAACACCATTCATTCTCTATAGCCACATTATTCTGACTAGGAACCACATCCCTCACTAGGTTTGTAGAGTTTAGAGGTGCAAGGTTATATGGTTGGAATGGTCTTTGATTAAAACTTTGTCTTTTTCCTTGATAGCCTCCTTGGTATGGTGGCCTATTTTGTTGATAAGGTTGTCCTTGATTTTGATATTACTGATTAGGACCTTGGCCTTGTGTCTAAAATGGCGGTCTGATTCCTTGACCTTGCTTCTTTAGATTTGCGACCTCCTTAGTCAAGGTCTACAACAAGTTAGTCATTTCTTGCTGACTGCTTTGTTGGCTATTCTTTATCTCTTGCAACTCTTGAGAGAAACTAGTCCTCAGCTCCTGACCACTAGTACTAGCTTGGGGTGCCAATATGGTGGGAATATGGGTAAATGGGGGTACTTGGGTAGGTGCAATGGGTTGAAGGCTAGGAAAAATAGGCATTGGAGGCCTCCTAGCAATCATGCCTACTTGGATTAAACAATTTTCAGCCTTGACAGCTATGTCAAAAGCTTGGGGTAGAGAAGTACCACTCATAGACTAGATCATGATAGAAATTTGACCATTTAGACTTTGCAAATAGTAAAGGAAGGTGTGTTCAGCTGATGGCCTCACTAAGACTGGGAATCTATTCCATGTTTTGAGGAATCTACTATTGTAATCTGTCATTTTCTCTTGAGGGTCCCTCTTAATAGTTGTTAATTGCTCAACTAGAGACAAGTTATCTGATTTATCCTCGAAATGTTTACTTAATGCATCCCCTAACTCATCCCAAGAAGTAATAGAACCAATAGTTAGATTTCTAAACCATTCTAGGGCTTTACCTTTTAGAGAGGCTGCTAATAACTTTGTGGCCACATCTTCTTGAGTAATGTTGTGTATGCTGCATATGGTGGTCACATCTCTTATGTGCTCAAAAGCAGTTGTCTGCCCATCACCTATGAAATCAGTTATACTCTTAAGTGCCACCAAAGGCACATCATCATGTTGAGCAAAGGCCAATGGGATGCCTTGGTTGAATGGTGCAAAAGAAAACTATTTTGTCATTGTAGGTGCTGGAATCCAGAGATTGACAACTATATGAGTTGTATTTTCTACTTGATTGGAATCTTCTTCTAGATCCTTGGTTAGAGATCTACCTCTTCTTCTAGAATGAAAGGGAAAAGGTCTCCTTTCTAAAGTATCAAGAGGTGTAGACTAAACTCTCCTTGCAGGGGATATTCTTTGAGTTGACCTTGCTTTATGACTTCTTCTTGAGGGCAACTCTAAAAATTGGGTAGCCTTTGAGCTTCTAGTCTCAATCTTTCTCATAAAACTTTGAACAAGGTAGCCTCTGATCTTTGAACAGTGGAGTCACTAGATATACTTGATAAAATGACTTTTAAAAGCCTATTTTATGCAATTTGAATATCAGAGATAGCATATCTTTCAAACAATGAACTTCTAGAGTCCCATCGGGTGTGCCAGAATTGTTATACACTAAGTTTGTGCCTTTGTCTCAAGCTCTATTAGTCTTGATAACTCAGTATAACATGGGAATCATATCTAGGTTGTGGGACCTTTGCTAACTAAGATGAAACCTCCAGGTTCTAGGCTGGTTCCTCTTGGATAATCACCTTAATTTTCTTCAGACATGAAAGTAAAATTTTAGAGGGGAAAGGGATAGAAGAAGTGCTTGTAAGGGAAAAGACTTGAAGGCAAACTACCAACTAGGTGATGCACTGAAAGTAGGGTTTGGATCTCAGTATGTAGGAATGAAATCAATGAAAAGCTTAGGTCTAGTAGGTCACAACTTACTGAATAGGCTTGCATAAATATTTCATAAGAGGGCCTAAGAATAAGGCACAACTTATGACCTGCAAATAGAAATTCACTTCTACAACTCAATGCAGGATTGAGACAAGACTATTAAGGGGGCTGAGGTATACCCACAAGAACATCTAAATCAAATCAAACACAGTAACACACAAAATTGCAAAAAGCAAGAGGGATCATGAACCCTAAAATAACATTGAAAACATGCACACACTTTGATCCAATAAGAGACAATCCAAACAAGGAAGCATAGGGACATGAAGGATTGTCACAAAATACCTGTACAATATCTATATTATCAATGGGAGAAATACAACGGTATGAGCCAGAGGGTAGAAATGATACCATTGATGGCCTTTAAAAAAAGGTGAATTTTCTTCTACAAATTGTCCAACTCTTGAGCTCTAAAGGCTCCAAAACAATATATACATACTCAACTACACACAATTAGGAGTCAAAATTAAGCTAACTAGGGTTACAGATTTACAATAATGTCAAACCCTAAAGGTACACTGATTACTCATCATGAAAATCTTTGAGAACACCGGCCAACAAATCAGATTTTTGTTTTTGCCTGTTGATCCTGGACTTAGTCCACCTGCAGACACAACAACTTCGACCCATCTACTCACCTACAACTCCACTAAGCCATGAAAGCTTCAAATCTGATCTTATTTCCCTAGAAGAGGTACTGTTTGAAAAGGTGGCACCAACTCCTAGCACTTCCTGGCATGAAAACATGGCACAGTACCCTGCAACATCGACCAAAAGTCACCTCCATCACCGTCTCAACCACAAACGTCTTGAGAAATCAATTCTTGAGTTAACTGACATTGTGCATGGCTGAAAGAACATAAAACCCTAGCAAAACCCTCGCTGAGATATTCAAATTCAAATATTAATGGCTAGCAGATATATTTTAAAATGTGACCATTAATAAAAAACCCTTCCCGACAGATGAATGGCCACGATGCGCTGAGAAAGAACACTTAAAATTCCCTTCTAACAAGTCAACCACCACTGTAGTAGTTAGCAACCAATAAAAATGAGCAAGTCAGCATCTCTAACAAGTCACTAGACCCATGTCCCTGAGAACACCATCGGATGGCTATCGCTATACCACTATGATAATGATCGAGCACTTTGGATCCCTATTATAATGACAACCATGAGATCTAACCATGCTTTACCTACTTAGAAACCCCTGATCCCATGGGCCCACTAACAATAGCCACATTGCACATCAAACAACCAATCAAACTGCACCATTTTTGATACATGTTTCATTTTTCTGACACAGGACCCACTGCTTGAGATACCGATCTAATCGCGGGTGTATGATCTCATAGCCCTATAATATTCCTTATGCTTTTACACCAATCATTACATCTTTACCTTTCTAAGACCCCTCTAACAATGGACCCACAATGAATCTAATCATCACCACGGGGACCCACCAAATTCAAGCAAGTCAGCACATAAGGACCCATCGAAGGAAGTTCTGACACCAACCAAGATTGGCGGTTGTCGTAAGATCACAAACTCTGACACAAACCCTTGAGAACACATGCTGGTCATCGATCTTCTATAGATGTCATAGCCTCCTCACCGCTGAAAGGGCCTGGCCCCACTGATAGACCTCCACCTATACTCCACCTCAGCCAATCACAAGCTAGTAAAATAGATCCACGTTGCATTTTTCTTTGACATAGGACCCATTGACATAAGCCAAGTGATAAAGTAGGATCTATGGCTATCACTATACCACCATGATAAAAAATGTGCATCTTGAGCCCTCGGTATAGTGATAACCACATGATCTGATTGAAACATAACCCACCAAGGAAGATGGCCCCACTGAGAACTTGTTGAATCGGACACTGCTGATGAATCAGGAGCTACCAAATCAGATGAGGTGGCACTAGTCCCACTGACATGTTAAACTCTATAGGAAAGAGAAATTGACGATCATCATGAGATCTCAAGGAATCTTTTGAACCTATGAGATCACGCGACAACCGTCAGATTGAGAATCTTGACCTGGCCGCTATACTAAGACTACCAACCTAAGTGGTAACCGCTCAGAGGATTACTGAGTGTTTAGGGGTTAACCACTAGGAATCAGAGACTTGGTGACTAAAGGATTAATAAAGGCACATGCAAATTGGGAACTTAAGTGATCGAGAAAAGGTAACATGAAAACATAACACAGCCAAAGGGTTTTTTTGGATTTTGAATACAAAGGGCTAGTTTTTTAAACCTTTCAACTATAGACCAGGGAGTAAAATAATTTGTAGAGACCAGACAACATGGAATAAATTTGTGAAAATTTTAGGGATGGTAGACAGGATAAAAATAGAGGCCTGGGTATGGTTTTTAGCCAAATTTGAATGCATAGGGAAATTTGGGTAAGAAAGACATACAAGAGGAAATAGATATAAAT
>BSBK01011350.1:0-10000 GCA_027943335.1 Chamaecyparis obtusa
ATGACAATGAGAACGTGCATCACAGTAATACAAGTAAACATCTTAAATTGATTGGTGTAGTAATACAAATTTAAGTGCAATTGGTGTTTGGATTAATGTAACAATTTGTATTGCAGTTGTAGAGAGTTTAGAGGCTATTGTTAATGAGCAGGTTGAGGTTGAGGCCAAGGCCAGACAAATGTCAAGACTTGAGAATCAAAACAATCAAAAGACAATGAATGATCAACAACATTCCATCAAAAAACAAAACACTAATCTATGTTATCATTAAGCCATAAAATATGTCTTTAAAGTTTAGAAGCATCACAAAAACTTTCAAGAAACATAGTACTATCCAAAATATGTCTTTAAAGTTTATTTTTAATTATTATGATGATGTTGATGTTGATGTCTATAATTTATTTCACTTACTAATGCTTGCCTAGATTGAATTTTGAATTGCCAGGTTGGAGAACACTTTCAAAGTTAGGGTCTGTTCCACATGATACTCTTAGTTACAACTCAAATGCAACGCAACATATTTTTGATCCTGGGCAACCCACTGCAGAAATTCATCCGCAGGTGAAATTAATGCTATGAATCTTGGCACTGTTAATGTTATTACTTTTCCTCACATTTCATATTTGTGAAAATGTTTCTTGGCACTATCTTCTTTTTCAATTCCTATATTTGTAGCTTTTTAGATCATTAACTTAAGCATTACATGTCTTTGTTCAAAGTTATTCTAACACTATATTATATCTTATTCTTATTACAATGTTCTTTGTTGTGGGGTAGGAGGTCAATCTTCATTGTCTTCATTGTGGGGGACAGTGAAGATTTCTCTGACAAATAGTAGGTCTTCTTTAGTATCTTATAATAACATGCTAAGCTGATAAAGGTGTTATGGGCATTTAATCTGCAATTACTAATAGATTAACCATATTATTACTATGCTTAACATTCCATTTAAATGCATTTAACACAAAAAACAAATTTACAAAGCTAAACCAATGGCATGTTTACAACAAAGATGTGCTGAGGAGTTTGCTCCTTGTTTAATGTTAACTGTTCCTACACAATCCACTCATACAATAGTGAAATGCTATGTGGAAGGGATGGTTGATAGTTTCCCTTGAGGGAAGGGGGATTTTGAAAGACTTGTTATCATTGTATTATGTATTTCCAATATGTTTGGATGTAGGGCAGACTAGGAGAATGAAGGATCACTCACTAATTTCTATTCAAATTGGATGCATAGATTTCTTGTGAATTATTGGCTGCTATGTATCCTAGAACTACATTTGTAAATCTGCATATACTTCTCTAGGGTTGTAAGTCACTTAGAGATAAAAATAGAGAAACTAAATCAGAATCGTTCTTTGTCCTATTTCCTTTTAACAAAATCCCAACTATTAATGATACAATACATTTGATGCCCTAAGCTATCAATACAAATGATGCCTAGCTAGAAGCTCACGAACTGTCCATTTGATAACCACAGTCAGCATTTCAAAAAAATGGATATCCTTGAGAATGTGGTCATTTTAGTGATGACAATATAGAATGGCATCATTAAACATATATGCCAGTAATATCAACAAACGTGAATCCAAATCATTTGAAAAACAATGACATGTTTACAACAAAGGTCTAATAGAACTCCCAAAAATTCTTAAACATACTTTATTTGATATGATAAATTCTTAAACAATCAAGGTTGGAGTAGACATAGTTATCATAGATTTTTTGTGTGGTACAAGGAAATTTGGCTAGGTCAAATCTTCCTTTGTGCTAGCAGTCTACAAAATTAGACCTTTATTAACAATTAATCATATTAGATAACTAGTATGTTTAAGAATTTTTGGGATTGGTCCTTTGGCGTGTATTAAAAAAAATATATAGAATTTTCAGCATATTATTATCATTCTATTTCTTTGTTGTAAACATGTCATTGGTTCAATTTTGTAGCTTCACTGTTGTATGAGTGGATTGTGCATGAACAGTTAACATTAAACAAGGAGAAAACTCCTCAACACATCTTGGAAACTCCATTCACTTCTACCAGGAATAAAGCATTTAATCCATTCAACATTACATATAATCATTAGACAGTTACATTTTCTGACTGTGTAGAGGAACAGTCATGACCAAAATGATCAAAACTACTTTCACCCTTGCACAAGCTATTCCAAACTTCAAGTAAAATGAGCAATATGCTATATCAAATTATTTATATTCATAGTAACCATTCAAAGGATCATTTTTCAATGAACCCTCTGACTGTTACCCCTACGACAGAGAAAGGAAACTTAGTAAAACCAGTCTATGTCACTGTTTGTGAGGGTACAATCATTATAAGTGCCTCTCAAACCTCTCCAAACATGTAAGATTATCTTTAAATACTTTATTGATCTCTTCTAAACATTAACCAAATCAAACCTACATTTGAATCCACACATAATAACCCCAAAATGAAGGGTTTTGTATCCTTTAAGGAATCTCAGTCACTTGTAACACATATATGGACAGTCAAACCAGTAGTCTCCAAAGCATTCAATAAGTGACTGGATTGTATTTAATACACACCAAAGGACTAGTTGTATGAAATTGTCAATCACATAGCATTTCACCGTTGTATCAGTGGATTGTGCAGGAACACTTAACATTAAACAAGGAGAAAACTCCTAAACACATCTTGGAAACCATTGAATTCAATAATAAATGAAACCTAACATCAACACTATTCCTTCCATTCACTTCTACCAAGAATGAAGCATTTAATCCATTTAACATTACATATAATCATTAGATAGTTACATTTCCTGACTGTGTACTAGAGGAACAGTCACGACCAGAACAATCCAAACATTTGAAAACAATGAATCAATATCCTTGAGCACAAGCACCAATAACATCAAATAATGGAGATAAAGCATAGGCTAGGGCATGACACCAGTAGAATGTAGTCATTTCAGAGAGCATTCATGATCAAATAAAATGTAATGCATTTGAAATTTGTGATCGAATATGATACCAGAGGCTCGAAAGATGAAGAAATCACATACGAAGAACATGCCATTGGTTTAGTTTTGTAAATTTGTTTTTGTTTAATTAGTAATTGGTAGATTAAATGTAGATAACACCTTTATTAGTTTAATTATCATGTTATTATCATATCAGATAAAGTATGTTTAAGAATTATTGGGATTGGTCCTTTTGCGTGTATTAAACATAATAGAATTTTCAACATATTATTATCAATCTATTTCTATGTTCTAAACATGCCATTAGTTCAGTTTTGTAGATTTGTTTTTTTGTGTTAAATGCATTTTTCATGAGGAGGGGTCTTGTTCTGAGGAGATTGATGAAGATTTGTGCACTCAAAAACCAATTCATAAGGTACCAATCCATGTTTCCTATTCGCTTATATTTTTGGTTTGGTAAAATCTCCTTATAAGTTTCATGTCCTTTGTTTTGATTACTATGAATGAGATATATATCTTACATTTAACATTCAACTTCTTTACATTTTATAACATGTAGTGTGTTTTTTGAGGATTTTACCAAATCAATTTTAACATAAATCGAAAACACCAAATTGATATCTTGCCCTTGCAACGTGAAAAAATATTTGCATTTGACCAATAACTGCAAGCAATTGAATGATAAATCCACATACTTGTATCTTTGTAAAATACCTGGAACATCAAAAAGATGGCTAAGTGGCTTCTGCCATGATTTTTATCTACTGAATATGGGAAAAAAAAACACCAAAAAGAATCGAATAGAAAACATGATTGGTCATTTCAGAGAGCATTCATGATCAAATAAAATGCAATGCCTTCTCTCACGCTCGATTAGCTTTCACCCCCTCATTTTCTCCCACTCCTTTTCTCTACAATCGAAATAAAAATGATTTCATCATTTCAAAATAGTGAATTGATATCCTTGAGCCCAAGCACCAATAACATCAACTATTTTGATCTATGGGTGCCCTAATGTTGGCAAGAGTTCTTTTATTAATAAGATTACTCCGCAAGCTTGAAGAAGCGATATATTTTGGCAAATGAAGAGTGGAAAGATGATGATGTTCCTAAGATCATGGATGGACACAATGTTGTAGATAGAATGGGAAGACATCTTTTGAGCCTGGTCTTGGATCCTTTGATAATTGGGGTAGGATCCAAACCCAGGCTAAAAAGATGTCTTCCTTTTTATTGTGGAATATAGGCTCTGCTGCTACAATGATAGACAACGATGTACATATCACAACAGCTAAGAAACATAAATGTAGGCATCATGGTCAAAATTTTTGGAGACACAACATAATTGAATGCTATACCCAGAAAATGAAATACAACCACTACTCTTGCAATTCTAAGTTCACACTTCTGGATCCAAAAACCATATATAGATTCCTTATCTTTGGTTTTTGGATCCCACAGTGTCTACTTAGAACTATAGGAGTAGTGTTGTGTTGTATCATCTCGGTATAGCATTCAATTATGTTGTGTCTCCAAACAATTGTGACCATGATGCGTACATTTATGTTTCTCAATTGTTGTATCCCAGGACCCCTTATGACCCTTTATGACCTTTATGATCCCTAAGAATACATCTTAGAGGTCTTAAAGTGTCGTAAAGGGTCATAAGAGGCTCCTAGGAGGGGCTAGGTGAGCTTCCACCTTCACATGGTTGGCCCTATTAAGTAGAGAATGTTAAACTATTCTCAAAACAAAGAGAAGCTCAATAATTTAAGGTCTCAGTCCATGGAGATGCTGAAAAAATGATGAGAATCAATGATGGAGAGTTTTTAGATTATGAGAAGATGTATATGGATTGGAGGCCATATTGAGTACTAGTGAAGCGATGATGATTCGGTAACCTACATCTATAAAACCTTCACAATTATCCCTTCTTTGGGGTTCCACTAATTCCTCTTCTCAAAAATGGTTATCTAGAAACTTTGGATAGTGTTTCTGATCCATGCACGAAATGTGCTAGTGATCATATAAAATTACTTTAGGCCTAGAGTATTGATGAGATGTACAAGTGTAAAATGTTTTTGTGAGACTATGATCAATTTGTGTAGTGTACATAAATGCAAGGCGGTAATTATTATCGATGATCAATAGGTAGCTAGGACAGTAGCTAAGACTAAAGATAACACAGCTCAAGAGACCATCATAGGTTGTCTCTTTCTTTCATCTATATTATTGACAAAATGTTTTACCTTTCATTAGCTCATCAAATCTGGGGATTTGAAAGAATTTAATAGAATATTTTCATGACAATGTATATTATTTAAGTTGACGTTGCATGAATTTATCTACTTTGTGCACTTGTATACTATGAAGATGGCCATGCTTCTTTATCGTTGTCCGCATAGTCTACAAGTGTGTGAAGTAGATAAATTCATGCAATTTCAACTTAAATAATATAAGTTGTCATGAAAATATTCTATTAAATTCTTTCAAATCCCTGGATTTGATGAGCTAATGAAAGGTAAAACATTCTGTCAATAATATAGACCGAAGAAAGAGACAAACTATGATGGTCTCTTGAGTTGTGTTAACTTTAATGTGCCTATCCATCAGTTTTTTCAACAATTTATAATTAATTCTGATAGCAATACTATGCTTCGATAGACAAAATGTCAGAGAATCATAATTTACGACAATTCTTCCGACAGTAATGCTATACCTTCGACAGGGAAACCTGTCAGAGAATGCTACACAATTGTTGCTCTTCCGACAGTTTAAGTATCATAAATAGAAATTTTTTGATAGAATCTTTGATAGTAATGCCATATCATCGATAGGTAGATCTATCAAAATTTGGTGAAAACTATCGCTATTCCAACAGTACTAATGTCAGAAATAATATTTTTCGACAGTACATCCGACAGAGACTCTATATTTCTGATAGGTCGTGTTATCAAAATTTGATGGATGAACCGTAAAAAATGCCATAATGAAGCTATTGTCATATGCAAGTTTCCGACATGAAATGGTGTTGATAAATTGATGAGGATGTCTTCTCTTGCAATTTCCAATGCAAAAATGGCGATGGACGTATGTGTCCAAATTCTGATAAATGAGCATTGCAAATTCGATAAATGGTTGTCAAAATTTGACCTCAAATGTACTAGTGAACTTTAGCAACAAAGCAACTTGCTTCTGAATTGAGTTGAAAAACATTACCTCTTGTCTTTGATCCTGATGCAATCATAACACCATCCTTGTTGTTAATGATGCATTTGTTATCTTTGAACTCCAACTGATATCCTTTTCCAAGTAGCTAAACAACACTGAGAAGGTTATGTTTCAAACCATCAACATAGAGAACATCATCAGTACTATTCTTACCATCCAAGGTGATGGCTCCTCTACCAACTATTGGTTTAGGAGTGTTGTCACCAAATCTAACCATACCTCCATTATATTTGTCTAGATGAACAAATCTACCTTTATCACCTATCATGTGATGTGAACAACCGCTATCTATGATCTAGTCTATCCTTATGTCTGCTTGGGAAATCAATGCTAGCTCTTGTTTCTCTTTCACATCTTTATGTTTAGTCTTCTTATTCATTTTGTCTACAATAACAATGAATCCAATTTCTTCTTCACCTAATTTATCACTTGAAACTCCATCTCTAGCAAAGTAACATTCCTTAGAGTACTTAGGCTTGTAGTCCTTTTTGAACTTTCTAACTCTAGTAGGACACTAGATGCAAAGTAACCTATCTCATTACATGAAAATCACTTGAAAGGAAATTGACCTTCATATTTTCCTTTCCTTTCTTTTCTATTTTAGCAACCATAGAAATAAAATCATCTAAAGTTTTCTCTTCATCATCATCATCAAAATTACCAGAAGTGTTTGTAGATTTCTTACCATGAATTGTTGCTTTGAAGGCTGTCTCACTTTTAGGTTTTGTCTTCAATCTTGAAAACTCAAAGGCTGAGATTTTGTTGATCAAGATCTCTCTTCTGAAATTGGCTGTAAGCTGCATGGTCTCATCAAGGATGTTGATCTTGTTTTCATATTCTAGAGTGAGAGTAGTCATCAACTTGTCCATAATATCTTCCTTTGAGATCTCTCCACAATTGTTCCTGATTCCAGCCATTGCTTCATTTATCTTTTGATTACAAGCTCTAATGTTTTCTTCAAGTAGCATCTCTAATGCATTGAATCTTTTGTTCCATGTCTTTCTGTGCTCATCCTTTGCTTGCTTGTCTCCTTCAAATATGTCTACAAGTTACTTCCATATCTTGTGGGCGGTGTTTACCTTCTTTATCTCTAAAAAATTACTATCAGATAGTGCACTGATAAGGGCTTCTTTAGCTATAGCATTATGATGAAACAATTCCTTTCGAGTGTCAGTAGCATCATCCTATTCAAGGTCTTCTAAACTAAGAATCTTGGCTGCTTTGATAGTTACATTGAAAACTTCATAAGCAATACACTGCAAATGAGTCATCATCTTGTTCTTCCAATCAAGATAATTTTCTCCATCAAACTTAGGACTCTCTTTCTTGAAGTATTCCATTTGATCAACCTCAAGCTACTAAACTTCTCTTTGAGGAAGTTGGCTTTGATACCTATTATTAGGAATAGTCTCAAGAGATAACTGAGAGGGGGGGGGGGGTGAATTAGTTATGTACAAGTTTCAATTCTTTATCCAATTAAGTATACTTAAACATAAAGCACAAACACAATGAAAGAATATATGAACACAACACCAATATTTTGGTTATGGGGAAACCTAAATAGGTAAAAACCCCGGTGGGACTTGATACCCACTAATATTTTGTACTAGTGTACAATGATCCTTGCTAGAAGATCATTTACCCTGTTAGGAGTAGCTTTACAATATATGAAGTATAGTAGACCTGGTTATAGGTCAGACCCTATTAGGAGTCTTTTACAATTTTCCCTCTTAGGGGAGAGGACACACTATCTGAGAGCTCACTGCTCAAAGGGGTGAAGGCTACAACCTTTCAAATAATAGATACACACTATATCTGGATCTTGGTGAACTGTGCTTAGACCTATTGTCTAGATCAATTCCAATGTATAGCACAAATACTCTACTTGGTCACATTGACCTTCTTCTAATGGTTTAGCACCTCACACACTTTTCTCTGTTCTTAATCAACCATGAACCACACTTCAACAATCACAAATGACTACCTATAAGCATCTTTCCTCTAAATGAAATGATCAGGTCGGCCTATTAGAACCAACTTGAAATCATAATAGAGAAACCATAATAAACTCCAACAAACATTCATTGGCTCCTATTATGCACACAACATAATTTGGGACTTGTCTAAATTAGATAATTGTAGATGCATGCTACACACTGTCGGCTCTACCAAAACAACTGGAACTTTCTCTACAAGTTGAATTAACTCATGCACTCTTAACCAAACATCAAAAAATCATCTCTAAGCTTAAATCAAGGGTGGATACCCTTGAGATAAGTGCAACTCCAAAAACCAATAAAATCTCTGTCGACTCTGCTAAACAAACACAGGAAATTGTTACTGGTGAATAGCGGACTACATAGCTTCACTTGCGTTCATCATCAGATCCTGCATCCATGAACTTAACATCACTAACATGTCTACAACATATACTGAAGGCACATGCCCATAGGACAACTATACGAACAACCATACGTAGAACACTTCATGTAACTCTGTTAGGAACACTACTAACACAAGCTACTATATAACTGTCTGCACTCACAATCAACCTTTGCGCCCATGATATCATGGTGATATCATGTCCATCTATCATATACAAAGATATTACTATATAAGACTTCCATGCATGCTACTTTCCATATGTTGTCATGAATGACAAATATACAATCAGTACTGGCCTACTGGAAAGTCTCCAACAACTCTTGTAGGACATCTAGATGCAAAATGACCTATCTTATTACATCAAAAACAATTCAAAGGTAATTTGCCTTGAAATTTTACCCTTACCTCTTTTCTCTCTTCTAACAATTAGTGCAACAAGTTCTTCCATCATCTTTCTTCTTCCATTATCTTCTCCCCATTCCTCAACATACTCACCAAGCTCTTCTCTTAGGTCTTCTTTGCTTGTGCTCGAAAGTGCAGAAACTTTCTTGTGTGCAGATGCCCCTAAATGCAAATTCAACTTAGGTACAACTTCTCTAAATTTTAGATCTTCAAAGGTAGTTAACTTTGCAATCAACATCTCTCTGCTAAAGTTTGGGGTCAAGGGTATAGTTTCTTGAATTGAGAATGCCTTGAATTTGTAAGTAGGAGTTAGAGATCTGAGAATCTTTGCAATGACTTCATCTTCATCATAAGTACCTCCACAATTTCTGATTCCAACTATAGCTTCTATAACCCTTTGAACATAGGCTCTAATTCTTTCATCTTCATTCATTTGCAGCTTCTCCATCTTTGTCTTCTAGTTTTGCAATTTGGCTTGTTTGGTATACTTATCTCCTTCATAAAGTGCCTCTAGTCTATTCCAAATTTCATGTGCCAAATCTAGATCTTTGATTTCAGTAAACTCACCCTTAGATAGTGAACTGATCAATGCTTCTCGTACAACCATGTTGCATGAAAATAGATTCTTTTCATCATTGGTGGCTGACCCCAAGTCATTCTTAGCCTTCAGAGTTTCCTTCTTCTTTACAATCATCTAGTAGCCGATGCCCAAACATAGCAAATGTGTTCGCATCTTGGTTTTCCAACTGTCAAAGTTTTCAAGATCAAACTTAGGACTATCCTTCCTATAGACTACCATTTTCCAAGATCACCTCAAGCTGTTAAGCTTTCTCTCTGAGGACCATAGCTCTAATACTAATTGTTAGGGATAACAGTCCACAATACAACTGAGAGGGGGGGTGAATAAGTTATATGATGAAATATTAAACTTTAAACTTTTAGCTCATCAATATTAGATTCAATGAACACAATGAATGCCAACACAATAAAACAATATTTTGGTTACGGGGAAACCC